>QEPC01010016.1:5877-15996 GCA_003113815.1 Sphenodon punctatus
AGTGAGAAGTCATATGGGCCCAAACCATTATTTGTATATTTATTATCATCTCTCCAGAATCTGGAACCAACATTTTCAAACCTGAACACTTGGAATTTGGCACCTAGAAATCTACGTGGCACCTAAAAAAAAGTATGTTTTTAATTTCAGAGACGAAAAGAAATCACATGCCTTAAACTAGCACCCCTAAAATTACAAATGTTTTAAAAGATGGTGACGGTCTAAAATTGGAAACATAAGAACATGTTCTTGTACCTGAATGAATTATTTGACTTTCAGTTGTGCTTATCACTGCAGAAGCTCTACGCCACAAACAAAGAGGCTGTTACACAATCAAGTTTTAAAATGTTGACAAAAAACACTTATTGAGCTGACAAGAGCTGAATTTAGCTGCTTGTAATTATGTTCTGTGAATGAATACTTCCCCCCTCTCCATCCCAATAAAGAGCTGCATTTGGAAAAGACCTTGACCCCATAAAATCTTGGCAGATCACACTGATTGAGAGAGGTCTGCTGAAAAGTTCAATTGAAGCATTTTTTTTTAAGGAATAGCACATGATGTGAGTATAGTTGGTGCTTAAAACCTTCTGATTAGGACTGAAACGAACAACTAAATTGCTGCTCGAGAGAAACCAAGAACAATTTCCCAACTGTTTCCCACTGCCAATGTGATGTGATTTCTGCATGTTTGCAATATTGCTGGACACTGTCCAGATTTACCAACATTCCACTTACCGTTTACTGGCTATGATTAATTTACACTGCTTATTGCACTGCTGAGAGTATGGTTTTACTTCTGAGTTTTCTGTTCCTGAGCCAATCACTGTGTAAATAGCCCACCACTTAACCTCCCACCAGTGTCCCTTAATCTCCACTCCAATCCCTGTTCTATTTTGCTCTCTTTGCTTTGACCAACCTGTAACTGGATTGTAGATTAGTAAAGGAAACTGTGTACCAGCCAGTGATTGACAAGGAATTACAAGGTAAAATGGAGTGCTGTTTTGGATGGTGAAATCTCATTTCAGCCCTACTTCTGATACAAATCACAGGTATTTAAACACATGGAGGAAAAAGCAAGTAAAATGAATAAGTTGCCATGAAGTTTCTGATAGTTCCATTAAAAGTATGTGTATCATTCTGAAATCCATATTTTTTTTCATAGTATTGACATTAATAATGTGGAGATGTTAAAATGAATGAACCAATGCAGTTCTATAAATATATGTATACATCGAAAACTACAAGAAAGCATATAGGGTCAGATTAGCTTTAGGCCTCAATCTAAGGGAGGACTTTTTATATACTCGGCACTAGTCTGTGAAAAGGTTAAGTGGTCATTACTACAAAGTTTGGATAAGAGACATTCAGTGCATCATTTTCAGGCTCAATGACCTTTCACAGGTTCCATTTCAAATCATTTATGTAGTCTTCAGTATGATGTCCTAAGATTTATTGCATTTTTTTAAAATGTCTTCTGCAGCCTAAAGCTGAGAGACTCTCCAAGGCTAGTTACATTCTCTTGTCCAATGTAATGGGCCTTGAAATTAAAACACACATACATTTTACAGCATAATAAACAATTCAATATTCAGATATTAACAGTTGCAGTTTAAAACTTGACATATAGAAAAAGTTGTAAAAGTGATTTCTGGGTATTTAAAAGATTATTCAGAAATAGAATATTTATGACATTTTACGAGCCATTAAAGAGTATAGATTCTCTTTAAGAAGTGCTAGTTAAATGCTTTTTAACTAATTAGTATATGTTTCGAATTGTATCACTACCTGAAACCAAATTCTAGGGCATATTCTCACTTACGGTAAAATCAATTTTAATAAGTCCTTAACTTGCCTGAATCTTGATATCATTCTCAAGTCAAGTGATGGTACTCCAGATTAGGGGTCAAAGTACAAGCTCCAGAAAAACCAGGAACACACAATCCTTTTTGCTTCCAGAATTGGAGTATCTTGTAATGAGAACCCCTTCCAAGTTTGGCTAGTTAATGTACACAAGGTGTTTCCATGGGCAGCGCATGGTGCCTCTCCTGCTCTGAACTCTGTGGTTCCTCCCTAGAAACATCAAGGTGCTACAACTTCAAAAATTTATTTGCACCCAAAGCATGAAGGGAGAGGTGTCCTCCAGTACAATTTCATTGCTGGTTTCTAGGGACTCAGTACAGTAGTACTGAATCATTTTACAATTGTAGTGTGAATAATACCAAACTAAAAACATATAAATGAACTTGACTTTGTTAAATCTGCTTTGTTTGTGAGAATGTAGGTCCTAGTAAATCATAGCTACAACTCAATACAACAACTAAAAGTGTTTCTGTACATGTCATGGCAGGTAAACATCCATTATGGCTGTGGAATCTTTCTATATAGAGAACGCAGGTTCTGTATTTCCACAGCACATGCAACCATTCACAGGCTAATGGGCTTGGAGATATTCAGTGAATGCCTCCAACATCACAAAAACACTTCTATTTATATAGTCTTATTGAATTCAGGGTTTGGGTTTTTTTCACACGACATAACAGTTTTCAGGAGTGAAATCCAAGCAAGCACCAAGTAAGAATACATAACACCTGCCCTCCATGAAGAATGTATTGGAACTTCACATTTGGGAAATACAAACATAATAGGACTGGAGAGATCAACAGACTAACAGAGGGTATGTGTATATACTCTCCAGTCCTGCTTACAAATTATTAATGAAAATGTTGAAGAGAACTGAAGCTTGCAGAGACCTCTGAAGGACAGCATTTGATACTAGAGCTGAAATGAAATCTTTGGAAAATGTTGGAATTTGCCAAATATTGAGGTATTCATTTAGGAAAGGCCGAATTCTGAAGTTCCGAGGACCAAGGGCGTTATTTGGAAAACTTTGGAAACTTCAAAAACCTCTGCACACGTGGGGGCTGGTGGACAGTTGAGCTTCTTCTTGAAATGAAACTTAGTACCATATTTGGTAGGAGGGGGGTATGGGAGGGGACAATTGAGTGATGGTAAGCCAGATGGCAAATTTTGATTGGCTGGTCAATTCAGATCATCAGCTTTTGAATCGGCTGGCAAGGCAAAATAAATGTGTCTGCACTACAGCCATTTTGTCAATTCTCTTTGGTGAATTTGTCTGCACGGAGTGCTACAGTGCTGCTGGATCTGTAAGTGATCAGATGGTCAGGGGGGAGCGGGGCCTTGCCTTGCCTTGCCTTGCCTTGCCTTGCCTGTCCTGTCCTGTCCTGACATGGCATGGTTTGGCCTGTCCTGTCCATAGGGCCAATGCTGTGGCTACATTACCATAACTTTCATCATTCTGTCTAGTCTGTTTTTTTGTTTTTTTAAAGCAATTGAATGTTATATTGTTGCCTGCTACTTGGTTGGCACTTGGCATCATGAGGAGGCATCTCTCTGAGGGCTACAGTGCTGCTGGATCTGTAAGTAATCTACTGGGCAGGGGGGAGAGGGACCATGCCTGTCCTGTCCTGTCCTGTCCTGGCATGGCATGGCATGGCATGGTTTGGTCTGTCCTGTCCATAGGACCAATGCTGGGGTTACGTTACCATAACCTTCACCATGCCGTGAAATCTGGGTTTTTTTAAAAAGCAATTGGATGCCATATTGTTGCCTGCTGCTTGGTTGGCACTTGGCACCATGAGGAGGGATCTCTGTGCCTGGCTCCACTTCCCAAGTTTACTTGATCTGTACAAGTTACCATTGCCACAATTAGAGATTAGCAAACAGATCGCGGTTCGGGTTCGGTCATTCATTTCAAGCTTGTTCGGTCCGGTCGTTCGGTTCGGTCGTTCAGTTCAGTCGCCGAGTTCAGATTTGGCCGTTCGGTTTGGTCGTGTTCAGTTCAGTTTGAGCATTCGGAAAAAGGTAGGGAGACTTTCTCTCTCTCTCTCCCTCTCTCTCTCTCTCGGCAGCAACCTGGGTGGGCAGACAGGCACTTTCGCATGAGAGGCAGGCAGGTGGGCTGAGGCATATTTTGAGCTTTCCGGCAACCTGGGGTACAGAACCCTTGGCACAGACAACACAGCGTAGGTAGGTGACATTGACAGCAGCAGCAGATATCCGTTGCAAGGGTACAGAACCCTTGGCACAGACAGCATATAGGCCTGGCCTGGGGGCCATTGGCACTAGCAGCAGCAGACATTGGTTGCCAAACTTGCCAGAGTACAGAACCCTTGGCACAGACAGCATAGAGGCCTGGGGGCCATTGGCAGCAGCAGACATTGGTGGAAAGGGTAAAGAACCCTTGGCACAGACAGCATATAGGCCTGGAGGTCATTGGCACTAGCATCAGCAGATATTGGTTGCCAGGGTACAGAACCTTTGGCACAGAAAGCATATAGGTCTGGCCTGGGGGCCATTGGCACTAGCAGCAGCAGACATTGGTTGCCATGGTATAGAACCCTTGGCACAGACAGAATATAGGCCTGGGGGCCATTGGCAGCAGCAGACATTGGTTTCCAGAGTACAGGACCCTTGGCACAGACAGCATAGCGTATGTAGGTGACATTCGGAGCAGCAGCAGACATTGTTTGCCCGGGCAGACAGGCAGCGTGGCATGAGAGGCAGCATGGTAGGCAGACTGGGACATTGGCATCAGGGCACTCAGATAGGCTAGAAAAGACTGTGCAGCACAAGAGAGAGCCAGTCAAGTCATAGGCTGGCTGGTAGGCTTACAGTTTGTTTCCCAATGCCACCCTGTGTCATTCGCCAGTCAGATAAGGCGGCCAACGTCGTCTAGTATGAGAGAGAGGGGGGGGGAGGGTAGGCAGGGGCCAGGTATTGGGAGGGAGGGACAGCATCTCAGCAGCATAGGAGCAGTAGCCCTAGCCCAGATTGAGGAGGAGGAGAAGTAGCCCCGTCCCAAGACTGCCCCTGGCATGAGGTGGCGTGTGCCACTGCACCATCACTCATTGTCCAGGGGCAGCTCGGGGAATCCCAGCAGTGGAAGGTTGACCTTTAGGAACAACAGCTGCTCCACCAACTTGGCCCCAGTCTCAGGTGGTACGGGGAGGAAATGTCCCCCGTCACAGACAACACCCACTCACTGGGGACACTGGTTGGTGGGCAGGACAGGATACCCTTGGCCACTTTCAACAGGGCTGGCCACATGTTGGCCTTGTCAGCCCATTAGGCCAAGGGATCACTGCTGGGATCAGTGCATGGCTCCCCCTCCAGATAGGTCTTCAGTGCTGCTGAGGCGACATCATACTCCCTCTGGTAGCTCTGGGTGGGCACCACCTGCCCCACTACCCTCAGCCACGCTGCTTTCCCTTTCTTGCTGGGCCCCATGCTCCCCAGAGTGCCCTGCATACAGGAGGAGCTGCTGGTAATAGGGGTGCTGCTGCTGGTTTTAGTTTTTCATTATCATTTTAGTTATTAAAAATGTCATTTTTGTTATCTTTATTTACGACAATGTCATTTTCTTTATCGTTGTCATTATTGGTATTGTTTTAAATAAAGATTTCATTTTTGGTACCATTATCAGTATCAATTCCGATAACCTTATATATATATATATATATAAAAGACTAGCCTAAATACTTATATACTATCTAATATCTCTCTATATGTACACAAATAATATCTATCTATCTATCTATCCATCCTCCAGGTAGGTCTTCACAGCTGCTGAGGCGCCATCATACTCCCTCTGGTAGCTCTGGGTGGGCACCACCTGCCCCACTGCCCTCAGCCATGCTGTTTGCCCTTTCTTGCTGGGCCCAATGCTCCCCAGAGTGCCATGCATACAGGAGGAGCTGCTGGTAATAGGGGTGCTGCTGCTGCTCATCCTGCTGCTGGTGCTGCTGCTACTGCTAGGGCTGGGGGCAGGGATAAACCCAGATGGCTGGAAGGGGTCACTGTTCCCACTCCCACCATCCACAGGGGTGTCCTGCTGCATAGTCAACTCTGCCTGCCGGACCTCCTGCACCAGTGCACCCGTCCGGAGGTTATAGACCGCTGTCTCATGTGCCATGCTGCCTTTGATCCTGGGGTCCATCATGGTTAACATTACATATTCCTCCCAGCGCAGGAGCTCATCAAAGTGCGTACTCAGCCCCACCTTCAGCTTCCGTGCCAGGTCAAGTGCCTCATAGGACATCTTCCTACCATGAAGGCCACAATCCCCTCCCCCCGAGAATCTTGTCCAAGCTCCTGTGGAAACTATGGACCAGCAGAGTTACCTGGGTGAGGGTGGTGGTGCAGGTTCTCACGGTCTCCATCAGGGCCAGGAATGGTCTCAGGACAAAGATCGTGTGAGCAAGGATCTCCCATTCCTCCCGGTTGTACCCTGGAGGAGCCTCGATGTCTGTTTCCAGTTCCACTTGATGCAAGGCGGCTTTCTGCTTAAGAAGCCGCTCAAGCATCAGGAAGGTGGAATTCCACCTGATGGAGACATCTTGGACCAGCTGATGCACTGGGCACCCTTGCTAGGCCTGCTTGTCCTGGATGAGCTCGCTGCCCTTCACGCTCCTGTTGAAGAACCCCGTCAGTTTCCTCCCCCGGTTGACCAGAGATCTAAGGCTGCCTGGCCCAATCCCCTTATCCCCCAAGCCCAGAGCGTCCCTGACCACAAGATGAAGGTTGTGTGCATTGCAAGGGATGCTTGTGAAGCCCCCATCATGGACTGCCTTCAGTATATTGGTCGTGTTGTCTGTGACCACACATCCCTTGGTGAAGGCAGCGTCTGGCGTGACACACTCCCTCACCATGGCAGCCAGGGCTGCCTTGAGGTTCCTTGAGGTGTGGGAGATGTCCATTACTTGTGCCTGAAGCAGGGCCCACCTATACGTTGTTTTAGGACCCCTCCTGTCACTGCCAAGCACTGCCTCTGGGTCCTGCCACCAGTGTGCAGTCACTGCCAGGTAGGCATGCTGTGTATTCCTACTTGACCCTAATGTGGACAGTGCCATCCCCCATCCCCTGCCAGCTACTCCCTCAGTCTCTCCTTCAAAGTCCTGTACAGCTGAGGCACCACAGTCAGACTCAGGGTGGAGCGGGAAGGCAGCTTAAACTGGGGGACCATGAATCCAATCAGCCGCTGGAAGCCCTTGTCCTCTACAATTGAGAAGAGCTACCCATCCAGTGCAATCATCTCATCCAACAGGCGCTTGGCTTTCTCTTGAAAGAAGCCACACTGCCTTACAGCACCCGATGGCCTTGGCAGCTGCCCCCGCCTCAGCTCCTCCATAGTGGATTGACACTGCTGGCAAGGCTCCTGCTGCTGTTCTGCCCCCATACTGCTCCTGCTGCTAGAGGAAGCCGCAGTTGGTGCAGGACTCTTGCCCACTGAAGGAGCCAGGTGACTGGCTGCTGCTGCAGTCGGGAACCCACTGGCATCCCCTTCCCCTTCCTTCCCACTTAGCATCAGAGCACTGTGGCATGCCTTGAGGTGCCTCTCCATTGCAGTTGTCCTAAGGGTGGAGAGCACCTGCCCAGACTTCACCAGCTTATTGCACAAAGTGAACTGCACCTCTCTGAGATCATCTGCCCACACCAGCTTAAAATGTTCTCAGACATAGATTTCCCCCCCCTCCTGCCTTCTGACCTGCCCCAAGTGACGCACTGCTGCCAGCACTGCTGGGAGGGGGAGAACCTGGTCACTGGCAACACATCTCTGGGAGGAGGCTCAGCCATCACCTCAGCTACAGACATCTCCTCTGCGGCACTAGTGTCTGCCTCTGACTCACTGTTGTCCGTGATCACGGTGATGTCCCATGAAGGGGAGTATTGGGACCGTGAGGCTAGACTGCCCATGCCCGCCATGCTGCTGGCTCTCTCCCTGTGCCCCCCTCCATAGCTGCTAGTACTGGTGCTGCTGCTGAAACTCCTCTCCCTACTGCCATTGCCCAGGGATTGGGACCTGCCTCTAGCAGCCGGTGTGGGATCCACCAGCTGTGGACTGCTGGGGATCGCCTCGACAGTGGGGGACATTGGTGGCCCTGGAGGAACATCGGAAGCAGCAGCATCTGCTCCAGAACCAGCAGCAGAGACAGCCACAGCCTCATGTACTTCAGGCCTTCCAGTGCCCTGCGTGTCAGTGGAGGAGGGCACTGCCAGGAGGCGACGCTGAGCCGCTGAGGCCTGTTGCCGTAAAGCAGGCCTGCTGAGTTTGGGGCATGGTGATGTGCACCTGTTACTGCTGCTGCCTGCTGCCACTTCCCTGACACAGTCCCATCTACCTCTGGCGTGTGCCCCATTGGCTCCCCTATGGACTGCAGACTGGCTTCTCCTTCCCTTCTCCATTTCTCCTTCCAAAATAATGTTTATTGTATTTCATTTTATTTTATTTTCATTTTATTTTATTTTTTTATTTAAATTTTTATCTAATATATCTATCTATCTACACTAAATCTAAGTGCTATTATCTGTTCTAAATGCTATGAACTAAATGGATTATCTATCTAATAAGTGCAAAGGCCTACTCCTACATACACTACTAAATTTCTAAACACTATCTCTATCTCAGCTAACTCCTAAAACTTTATTTCTATCTATCTATCTATCTATCTATCTATCTATCTATCTATCTATCTATCTATCTATGGTATGCAGGGGCATAAAGAACAGAGAGAGGGGTACAAAACTGAAATGAGACCTAAATCAATCTAATAATCCTCCTCTAAATGAATAAAAAATCAGTGGAAGGGAATCAGGGATGGAATATATATACATGGAGAGGGAAAGGATTCAATGGAGGTGGGAGGAAGGAAGACTGAACACAGGGAACACAGGGAGTGGTAAAAACAAAAAATAACACCTACATCTATTTAATCTAAGCTAAATAAATGATAATATGGAGGTAGATGAGTTATGGGTAACATAGGAGGAGGATTGCAATGGATTGAGGAGAACAGAACTGCTGGGAGAAGGAGCCTTCTGAAATGCCTGCTGTCCAGGAACAGTGACTAGCTCAGAAAGTATTGGGAATGGGGGAGGAAAATGAGTTTTGTTACTTGCTGCGCCCGCCTCACTGCAAGTGCCATTGGTTCCATGCAACCTAGCCAATGGCCAATCGCAGACTGAGAAGTCAGTGGTCTGAGGAGAAAAGGGATGGTTATTGGGCAGGCTGGTTGCTACTCCAAGCCTCTCCACCCCTGGTGCCTGGAAGTCTGCTCTTAAGCTGAACTCCCCCCTTCCTGTGCCTGCCCTTGTCAGGCAGTGGGTCACCAACTGGCTGTGGTCATGTTTCTCCCGCCCAAACCACCCAAACGTGTTCGGTCGTTTCGGAGTTTGGAATCAGGTTTGGTTCGGTGGGTTCGGGTTCAGTCATCCGAACAGACCGAGTTCGGGCCAAACTCCGAACTTCTGAACTGCGTTCGCTCATCCCTAGCCACAATGCCATGCCAAGGAAGAGGCTGCCCCTGGAGGCGGAGGGGTGTGTGAATTTCTGGTTTCTTAATTTCATGACTGCTGCTGGGGCCTGTGTTTGCTGGCTTTTTTTGGTGGGATTTATTTCTCCATACAGTTTCAGACTGTTTTGCAGGGTTGTTGTATTCTTCTAGAGCGAATGTCCCTTACTAGCCTGCATTTTTGTGCACTGCTTGGTGGCATAATGTTAAATTGGGCTCTTTCGCTGCTGATGGTGGGCAATGCTGTGGGTACACTTCTGCTGATGGGTTTTTAAATTATTTTTTCTGCATGCAGTTGCAGTTTTAATGGGTTGTTTTCTGGAGTGATTGTTCCACTCTTGCTGCTAGCCCATTTTCCTGGATAGTGCTTTTCTGGGTAGTACTTTGGCTGTGGGTTCAAGAACTTTGCAACAACTTCCAAAGTTTCTGAAGTTTTCCAACATTCTGTGCTTTGATCTTTGAATTCCAAAGCTTTGGCAAGAACACCGATTTGCCTCTGAGTACTCGGACGGACTATTCAGAACATTGAAAACCAGTCTGTATACCTGGAAGTGCTATTTTGTTCAGCCCTATTTGATATCACCTCTAAGTTTCATAAAGAACAGCACAGATGTGCGAACGTGGTTCGGACGTTCGGAGTTTGACTCAAACTCAGCAAGTTCAGACAGCTGAACCAAACGGCCGAACCAAAGGCGAAAACCCTCAAAGAGTTCAGCCGTGTTCAAATGAGTTCGGGTGGTGTTCGGGAGGG
>QEPC01010016.1:25860-38232 GCA_003113815.1 Sphenodon punctatus
GATTCCGTTCCGCCATTTCGGAACTGCCCGCGCCACACCGCGACTTTTCTGCGGATATTCCGCTAATTCCGCCGGAATTCTGCAAATCGCGGAATTGCAGAAAAATCGTGGAAAAATTGCGAAAATCGCGGAAAACCGCTATTCTGCTATTTTTTGGTGCTGGCAGAATTGCGGAAATCGTGAAAATGTCATGTTTCCATGATTCCACTAAGTTGTGGAATTAAATAAGCGGAACCGCGGAACTGCGGAATGAAACTGTGGAATGAAAGCCTCTGCCATGCCGTTCCACTAATTGCGGAAACACTGTTTCCGCCGGAAATAGCTACCGCTGCGATATTCCGCTACAGCCCTACATGGCACATCATGTGCCAGTCAGAGTGAGGGACCCTCCTGGGGCGCTCCACTCCAGTGTGTGTGTGTGAGAGAGTTAAGGGCCCTGCTGGGGAGTCCCATTCCAGGCACCGAGGATGGAGTGCAATGGATTAGCTCTGCTGGGGCACTCCACTCCAGTGTGTGAGTGTGAGAGAGTGGGAGGTTGATGGGGAGGGTGCTCCAGGAGGGGGGCTGAGCCAGGAAGCCCGCAACCCCCAGAAGACATTCCACCTTCCCAAAGCTCTCTGCATGTCTTCCTGGGGACAGGGGTGGCCAACCCATGCATGTAGGGCAGATGTGTACTGTGTGTGCTGGTGTGTGACTGCATGGCATGTTGTGTGTCAGTCAGAGTGAAGGGCACTGCTGCCACTGGGGCGCTCCACTACAGCATGTGTGTGTGACAGTGAAGGGCCCTACTGGGGTGTTCAATTCCAGGCACCGAGGATGGAGTGAAATGGACTAGTCCTGCTGGGGCGCTCCATTCCAGTGTGTGTGTGAGAGAGTGAAGGGCCCTGCTGGGGTATTCCATTCCAGGCACCAAGGATGGAGTGCAATGGATTAGCCCTGCTGGGGCACTCCACTCCAGTGTGTGCATGTGAGAGTGAAGGGCCCTGCTGGGGCATTTCATTCCAGGCACCGAGGACACAGAGCAATGGATTAGCCCTGCTGGGGTGCTCCACTCCAGTGTGTGTGTGTGAGAGAGGGTAAAGGGCCCTGCTGGGCCGTTCCATTCAAGGCACCGAAGATGGAGTGCAATGTATTAGCTCTGCTGGGGCACTCCATTCCAGTGTGTGTGTGTGAGAGTGTGTGTGAGAGTGTGTGTGTGATGATAAGGTTCCCAAAGAGGAACCCCAGTGGGGTAAAACAGCTCCAGCAAGAGCTTGGCCCTGAAAAATAACTCCTTGCCCTTCCTGGTGGAATGGGATCGAAGGAGGCAAATTGTTGGCTGGCAATATATGGGAATTTAGTAGTTTTTCTACTACTTTTCCCTGGTGGAGTGGTTGGACTGGGACATCGCCATGCAGCGGGTGCCATGCTGGCTGCGCAAACCGAGGCCTCCTGCTGCTCTGAGCTCATAAATGACACCGCTGACCAAACTGCAGGCCAATGTAATTGCCTGAATCTTTTCAGGATGTGCACAGGTGCAGGGGAGTGAAGGTAGCCAGAGAGTATATCCCCTGGGGCTGGGCGATCACATCAGGTCTCCCAGTCAAAGGTATCGCCCTCCAGGAACCCAAGAAGGGGAAGGTTTGTCTTGAGAAAGACCAACTCTTCCACTGTCCTTGGGTCCATTTTGGCGCGATATGGGGTTATGCCTCCTGCCACACTGAACACCTGCTCCGAGGATACACTTGTGGGAGGACATGAGATGTATCTCACTGCTACCTTTGCAAGCGGGGACCACACATGCATCTTCTGTGACCAGTAGACCATGGGTTCGGTGGTTACAGGGTATGGGGGCTCGGCCAGATATTGAGACACATAGATGTTTGCAATATCTTGTGACTCAGGCTCACATGCAGGACCTGCATCCTTCTCCACCCATTCCCCCAGCCCAGAAAGAGTCATGGCTGACTGGACCCCACTTGCAGCCCCTGTAGGAGCAGTAGCACTTGCCTCATGCAGCGGGGACTGCTGTACTTGGCAATACTGCCGCACCTCATTGACGAGCTTGACTCTGTTGCTCATGAAGGGAACGACAAGTGCATCAATTTCCCTCTTGACCCATGGGTCGAGTAGCACTGCAAGGAAATGTGGCCGACTTCCTACCAAGACATAGAAACGTCTCTTAAGTTCATTGACCAATGCCTCTGTCAGCGCCCTCACAGACTCACAAAGGTCAGAGTGAGAAAGATAGCCTTGCATTTGTTGCCGCAGGATCATGAAAAGTGGTAATACCTGGCACAGACTGGAAAGCTCTGAGCTGAGCTCCACCATGCCAACATGAAATGGCTCCAGAACCTGCGTCACTTGCTCCACTGCTGTCCACTCCTCCCCAGACAGTGGTGTTGCCCCAATGCTCCGGGACAAGCATAGGGCATGCAGCACCTCCTTCTGCTCCAGGAGTCGTTGCAGCATAAAAAAGGTGGAGTTCCACCTTGTGGCGACATCTGGTGAAGAGGGGAGCACAACTCCTCCTGCTTCTCTCGCAGCGCCCGGCTGGCTGAAACTGATCGGTGGAAGAAACCAGCAATCTTCCTGGCAGTTCCAAGGATGTCTTTGATGGCCTTGGTCCCAGTGACGGCATTCTGAACCACAAGATTCAGAACGTGCGTGCCGCAGTGAATGTGGGTGTAGCCACCATGAGTGATGGCTGAAACCATATTAGCGGCATTTTCAGTTAGAAAGTAACCAACCTCAAAGGTAGAACCCTCAGGCTGGGTCCACCTACCCAGTATGACGTCTACCATCTCGAGGATTTTGTCCGCTGTGTGCTCCCTGTCAAACACCTGGATATGTTGCAATGCCCAGCGATGCTTTCCAGAGGGCACCACTCTTCCAGTGCTGCTGCTGCTCCTCGCTGTGCTGGTGACAGCAGCTGGTGACATCTGCCACCAGTGTGTGGTCAATGACATATAGGCATGGACTGCACTCTGGCTAGTCCACAGGTCCATGGTAAAATGTACCATGGCCCCCTCCGCACATGAGAACTCCACAAGGAGCTGGGACTTCACCCTCCCATACAGAGATGGGATAACCTTTGAGCGGAAGGTTTTGCGGCAACTTGGCTCTAGCAAATTCATCAGCCATTTGAAACCGACACCTTCCACAAGGTTGAACGGCCGCTCATCCAGGGCAATGACTTCCCCGATTGCCTTGGTGATGGCCATAGCCTGGGGGTGTCTGGGTGAAAATGGCTGCTTCCTTTCCCAGAGCGCAGTTACAGTCTGCTGGGTGGACAATGACAGGGAAGTGGTGGGCTCGGTTGAGCAGCTAGTGCTCTCCCTCTGCTTCTTCTGGAACTGGGGGTGGTGGTTTTGGCACCGTCTTGAGATGGCCCAGCAGTAGCAGTTGCAGTGGGAGTGGAAGAGGGCTCCTCCTCCTCCGGGCAACTATCACCCACAACCTCTATAACTGCCACCTCCCCACGTGGTCACTTGAATGGCACTCCGTAGGATCAAGGATGTGTCCGTGGTGCCATTTCAAGTGACTTAGAAGATGAGAGGTGCCCCATCTCATGGGATCAGAGCCACCACGACTGACCTTGGCATGGTAGTGTGCACATACTACCTTTGAGTGGTCTTCCTTCCAGATGTCAAAATGAGACCACACTCAGGATGTGATCTTCTTTGTGCATGTTCCTGGGAGAGTAGGAGCAGCACGACTGACAGTCGACCTCTCAAAGGTAGTGCTCAGTGCCACACTTGCAGAAGGGGTGGTGGTAGCTGGCACAGCATGTGTGGGTGTGGAGGGTGGGGCCTGAGGAGAAGCAGGCATGCTAGGCTGTGTGTCGGCAAGGGGAGATGTCGGGGATGCAGGCATGCTAGTGTGCATGTCAGAAGTGGACGGGGCTGGTGAAGCTGGTGACTGCATGAGGGAAGGGGCATGCACGGAGGAGAGCTGTGCACTAGGAGCAGGAGCAGCAGCAGAGGAGGTAGCCAGTGGATGGTCCACTGCACTAGCAGAGGAAGAAGGAGTCCCCTTCTTACTGCTAGGCAGCGACCGGGAGGAGGAAGCACCCTCCTCCTATCCCAGCCTCTGCTGTGGCTTCAAGGTACATCCAGAGACCTTCATCTTGGATGCACTTGAAGCTGGTGTGTTGGAGGAAGAGGCCACTGATAGTCTTACCTCTGGTGTCCCTGTGCCAGACAGAGAAAGCTGCCTAAGAGGAAGAGGCTTCTTGCCTCTTCTGGCACTGCCACTCATGGTCTGTTTCTTAGTTCCATGGCCGCTCATGTTTAAGCTGTTTCGTGAGCACTAAGACAGGACCACCAGCAACAGGTATGTGTGTGTGATGTCTCTGATGTGATTTGTGTGGGGCTAACCAGGGGCTAATTAACTGGGGCTGGCTCTAACAACTGGGGATGGCTCTAACAACTGGGGATGGCTCTAACAACTGGGGCAAAATGGGGCTAGGGGTGGGGTGGTGGTGGGGTACAGCAAGGAGGGTGAGGTAGAATGATTGGGGTGATCTGTAGCAAGGAGGGTGAGGTAGAGTGATTGGGTTGAGTTAGAGGTGTGGTAGAGCAATGGGGGAGGTAGAGGTATGGTAGAGCAATGGGGGAGGTAGAGGTGGGTTAGAGCAAGGGAGTGCAGTGGGGTGGGGTAGAGCAAGGGGGTGGGGGTACAGTGAGTAGGGTGGGGGTAGAGTTGGAGTAGGGCAAGGGGGTTGATTAAGGTGGGGTAGGGCAAGGGGCGTTGGTTAGAGGTGGGATAGAGCAAGGGGGTGGGTAGAGTAGAGCATAGAGTAGAGTATAGTGAGTGGGGTTGGTAGAGTGAGTGGGATTGGTAGAGTAGAGCAAGAAGGGTGAGGTACAGTGAGTGGGGTGGGGGTAGAGGTGGGGTAGGGAAAGGGGGGTTGGGTAAGGTGGGGTAGGGCAAGGAGGTTGGTTAGAGGTGGGGTAGAGCAAGGAGGTTGGTAGAGTAGAGCAAGGAGGGTGAGGTAGAGTGAGTGGGGTGAGGTAGAGGTGGAGGTGGGGTAGAGAAAGTGGCCATTAGGTGTGGTGCGGTGTAAGTGAGTGAGAGTGACTACTCGCTCGATGCTCGCTTACCCTCAGCTGGCTACTTGCAAGTGATGTCCGACATTGCCAACTGTCCAGTCCAACACAGTCCAGTGGCTGGGGGATGCAAAAGAAAAAAATAGTGCACTGCAGTGTACACACAGCTCTGCACTTGACTCCAACTCGCCCAAAACAGGGAAAAACCAGTCAATGACACCAAAACAAAAACCTATGGGCAAGCTCACGTGCAGTGAGCCACAGATTATTATTTTTTTAAAGAACACAAACACATCCTGCAGCAAAACACCTCATGGCACTGCTCCCCAAAATCAACACCTCAGACAGTGACCCACTGCACCATGTTTAGTCGAGCAAAGGGAAGATTGCCCCAACCCCCAGACCTGAAGGCACAAGCCAAGACAACAACACATTACAAGCAAGTGGGCACCTTTCCCCCCTCTCCCACTGACTGAGCTTCAAAAAAACCTCAGCAAAAAAACCTCACACAGGCCCCAAGCATTGGCCTGGCAACTGGGGAATCCCCCACCCCCCAACCTGAAGGCACAAGCCAAGCCAACAACATATTATACGCAAGCAGGCACAGCCAGGCACCTTTTCCCTCTCCCCCACTGGCTGAGCTTCAAAAAAGCCTCAACAAAAATACTTCACACAGGCCAGAAGCATTGGCCTGGCAAATGGGGAACCCCCCCACCCCCCAACCTGAAGGCACAAGAAAAAGCAACAACATATTACAAGCAAGCAGGCACAGCCAGGCACCTTACCCCCCTCCCCCACTGGGTGAGCTTCAAAAAAGCCTCAGACACCCATCCACTGCACCATGTTTCATCAAGCAAAGGGGAGATTGAGGGTAGAGACACTATTGCATTTGCAGTCTTAAAATGGAACCCTCAGTAAGCCACCAAAACTAAAATAAAAGCCTCAGCCAGTCACTGCAGTGCCTGCCCACACACATGCCCAACCATTGGCCTGACAACTGGGGAACCACACCAACCCCCAACCTGAAGGCACAAGCCAAGCAAAAACACATTACAAGCAAGCGGGCACAGCCAGGCACCTTTCCCCCCTCCCCCACAGGCTGAGCTTCAAAAAAGCCTCAGCAAAAAAACCTCACACAGGCCACAAGCATTGACCTGGCAACTGGGGAATCCTTCCCACCCCCAAACCTGAATGCACAAGCCAAGCCAACAACACATTACAAGCAAGTGGACTGGGCACAACCAGGCACCTTTCTCCCTAATCCACACTGGCAGAGCTTCATCAGCCACACACCACATGCAAACACAAGCAGGGCACCCCTACATCCAAAAACAAGACAGGGCAACACTCAACAGAAAACCACACACACTGTGGTGGAAAAGCCACTGTTCCCCACCCCCTGTGCCAATGGAAGCTCATCATGGCATGCCCAGTTTGCCCACCATGATGCCCAGCCCCCACAGCACATGTCCTGCAGGCTACCATCACACACACCCATGCTATCCCTATCCCAACACTGAGTCTAGAGGTACCCACATACTACCCTCACCATCCCCCTTGCTAAGGGCACCAAGGGGATCCTGTACTAATCCCATAAAACCACAAAGGAAGTTAAGGAACCCCAAACTTACCAACAGTCGCATGCACGCATGTCTCCAGCAGTCTGTGAATCCTTCCAGTCTCCAAGCCTGCTGTAAAATGCCTGGCCAAGCACAAGCTCCAGAAGGTCCCTCAGAAAGAAAGAAAAAATCCAAGATTATTGGCCAGGCCTAGCATCCAGTCAAGTGCCCATACCCCTAAGGAAACCTTCAGGATTGGATGACTTTTTTTATTTCAAAAAAGTCAACCAATCCAAGGCAGGGTAACAAAGGATGCCAAATGTAACCATTTGCACCTCTGGGAGGGGGCATGGAGGGACTCAAGTAAAAAAAAACTCTCTGCAAAACAAAAAACTGTGCCAACTGCCACCTTCTAGATGTTTAAAAGATCTGGTAAGCGGTAACAATACAAAGATCTGGTATGGCTGGTTTTCTCAGATTACCGGATTAAATCCGGTATTGCAAAACCCGGCAATATCGGTTCTCGGGAGAACCGGAATTCACACCTCTACCCAGTACCCACCATAAGGGTTCTGGGGCCATCATTCCACTCACGGGGAGCTGCCATTCAACTGCATCAAGAAGCATCCAGCCACTCCAACCCTAGGACCCACTGTCAGGGTTCTGGGGCCTATGTTCCAGGAAGGGAGGGCTGTCATTCCACTTTGTTGTATGCAACTGCCCCACCAATACCTGACAGCCTGCAACACCTGGCCAAGCAGCAGTGCCAGCCACCAAGCCCTGGCCGGGCCTCTGCCACTGCTCCACCAATGCTAGCTTGTAATAGCCGGCCAAGTGGGGGTGCTGGCCACCAAGCCCTGGCCAGGCCTCTGCTGCCGCTCCACCCATGCCAGCCTGCAATGCCCTGCCCCATATCAGTGCCAGCCACCAAGCTCCAAGCCGTTACTGTCTCTGCTGCTGCTGCTGCTGCTGCTACTGGGTCTCAGACAGAGAGCCCTGGTGCCACGAGCACCCCCATGGGCCAAGCACTGAGCCTGCCTGCCCAGTCAACCCAGAGTGTCAAGCATCAAGTCTTCCTGCTCTCTGTTGCTGCTGCTGCCATTGGGTCTCAGATGGCCTGCCAGTCCTTGTGCCACAGGTACCCCCAGCAACCAAGCGCCGGGCCGTCCTGCCCAGGTAACCCAGGGTGCCAAGCATCAAGACTTCCTGGTCTCATCTTCTGCTGCCGCTGGGTCTCCAATGGCCAACCCTGGTGCCATAGGCACCCCCAGGGGCCAAGCACTGAGTCTACCTGCCCGGGCAACCCGGGGTGCCAAGCGCCAAGCCTTCCTGGTCTCTGCTGCTGCTGCTGCTGCTGCTGCTGCTGCTGCTGGGTCTCCGATGGCCAGTCCTGGTGCCACAGGCACCCCCAGGGGCCAAGCGCTGAGCTTGCCTTCCCAGACAACCCGGTGGCCAAGTGCCTCCAGGTCTCTGCTGCTGCCACTGCTGTGTCTCCAACAGCCTGCCATGTCACCACTGGCACCCCTGGGGTTCCCTGGAGCACCCCAAGCCTCCCAGCAGCACTGAACTTTGCCAAAAGTTCAGAGGGACTTAACCCACGAACCCGAATGAAGTTTTTAGTCTGAACAGTCGAACATTCAGACTCCGTCCTGTTCACACATCCGTAGTCGTTGCTGCCTCTACTGTGCCATGGGTTCTGTATCTGGGAAATCCAATGTCTGCTGCTGCTGCCAGTGCTGCCTCTGCTGTGCCATGCGTTCCGCTACCAGGAAATCCAATTGCTGCCACTGCTTCTGCTGCTGCCTCTGCTGTGTCATGTGCCCTGGCAATCCAATGTCCACTTCTGCTGCCTCTGCTGTGCCGTGGGTTCTGTTCCTGGGCAATACAATGTCTGCTCCTCCTGCCACTGCTGCCTTTGCTGTGCCATGTGTTCTGTGCCCTGGCAATCCAATGTCTGCTGCTGCGGCTGAATGCCACCTCTGCTCAGGGATCTGAGTTGACTGCATTGCTGCAGCAGTGATTTTTGCAGAATCAGTCAATCCTCACAGAATCAGTCAATCCTCACCATGCCATGCTAAAATTGCAGTGACACTGCAGTGGGGGCTGTCTGCAGCATCTTTAAATCCTGGCCCAGACATAAACTTGTAGCCTGACCCCAAACTAAAACTTCTGCTACAGCTGCCATCTGTCTGGGAGGTGTGACCATGACCCAAGGGTAAATAGGCCACATGGAGATGAATTGTGTGTGGGGGGTGGGTCTGAAGGCCCTATGTTTGCATGAGGGAGGTCTGGGGTTTTAATATTTATTTATTTATTTATTTATTTATTTTTATCAATTTATATCCCGCCCCTCCTGAAAACAGCTCGGAGCGGCTAATAGTTTTAAAACATAAAAAAATACAACAATATACAATTTAAAACAATCATAATAATATTAACAATTAAATAGGGCTAGGCCATAATAAAACAATAAATAAGGGTAGAAGGAGATTAAAAACCCCTAAACCCCCTCCCGCCCTCTCCAAAGGCCTGGGCGAACAGCCAGGTTTTGCAAACTCACCAAAATGTTAAAAGGCTTGGGACCAGGTGAGCTTCCTCCAGGAGGGAATTCCAAAGGTGCAGCCTGACCACTGAGAATGCCCTCTCCATTGTGACCCCCTGCTTAACATGGGGTACCTCCAAGACCCCCGGCAGACCAAAGGAGCCGCTCTGGGGCACGGAGATGAGGCGGTGCCTGAAGTATGAGGGGCCCAGACTGTAAAGGGGCTTATAGATCAATACCAATACCTTGAACCTGGCTTGGCATGCTATTGGCAACCAGTGCAAAGTCTGGAGCACAGGTGTTATGTGATCCCGGTGACCCATCCCTGATAGGAGCCAGGTCGCCGCATTCTGCACTAGCAGTAGTTGCAGCCTCTGAACCAGGAACAAGGGCAGCCCCATGCAGAGTGCATTGCAGTAGTCCAGCCTCGAGGTGATGAAGGCATGGATGAGGGAGGCCAGGTCCAGGCTGGAGATGTACGGGTGCACCAGATATAACTGGCGGAAGGCAGCCTTTGCCACCACCTCCACCTGTTGCTGCAGGCAGAGATCTGAGTCCAATATCACCCCAGACTCCAAACCTGCTGAGCTATAGGAGGGCAAACCCCCCCAATCAGGGGGGCCAACACCACCCTCGCTCTCCCCACCACCATCACCTCTGTCTTATCGGGGTTGAGCCTCAGTCTGCTCTGCCACATCCACTCCACCACGGCCTCCAGACACTGGGATAGCAACGAGACAGCAGGGTCTGGGTTAACTGAAAAAGAGAGGTACAGCTGAGTGTCATCAGCATATTGGTGAAATCGCACCGCAAACCCTTTCACGACCTCCCCCAAGGGCTGCATAGAAACATTAAATAATAATGGAGACAGTGCACAATATGAGATGGGATTTTCCCAGTGAATTTGCAGAATTTGGCTTCACTGGTTGCAGAATTTAAGATTTTTTGGTGCAGTGAACTTGGGTCCCAGCCTCTGCTTTGTCATGGGTAATGTGCCCCGGCAATCAAATGTCCACTGCTGCACTTATGCTGCCTCTGCTGTGCCATGGGTTCTGTGCTCCAGTAATCCAATGTTCGCTGCTGCAGCCGATGCTGCCAATGCTGTGCCATGGGTTCTACTCCTGGGAAATCCAATGTCTGCCATTGCTGTTGCTGCTGCCTCTGCTGTGCCATGGGTTATGTCCCCCAGTAATCCAATGTCTGCTTCTGCTGCCTCTGCTGTACCATGGGTTCTGTGCTCAGGTAATTCAATGTTTGCTGCTGCTGCCAATGCTGCCTCTGCTGTTCCATGGGTTCTGTGCCCTGGGAATCCAAGGTCTGCTGCTGCCTCTGAATGCCACCTCTGCTGTATCATGGGTAATGTCACTGCCCCGCAAATCGAATGTCTCCTGCTGCACTTCTGCTGCCTCTGCTGTGCAATGGGTTCTGTGCCCTGCAATCAAATGTCCGCTGCTGCTTCCTGCTGCTGCTGAATGTCAACTCTTCAGTGCCATGGGTACTGTGACCTGCCAATCGAATGTCCACTGCTGAAATTCTGCTGCCTCTCCTGTGCCATGGGTACTGTGCCCTGCAATCAAATGTCTGCTCCTGTTTCCTGCTGCTGCTGAATGCTGCCTCTGTGGTGCCACAGGTACTCTGCCCTGCCAAAAGAATGTCCACTGCTGCTGCTTCTGCTGCCTCTGCTGTGCCATGAGTACTGTGCCCTGCAATCAAATCTTTGCTGCTGCTGCTGCTGAGCAATAGGGATGGGCAAACTGAACGTGGTTCAGGTGTTTGGATGTTTGGTCATTTGGTTCGAAATCCGAGATCGGGTTCGATGGTTCGGTTCAGACAAGTTCGGTTTGGCCGAACTTGGCCAAACATTAAAAAATAGCAAAACTGATACCAAAACCAAAACGAAATCAAAACTGAAACCTAATTTTTGGCCCTGGAAAGACATTTTTCCTGCCTCTGAACTCATGCAATCTCATCCGAACACAACTGAACTGTTCAGTCGTTCGAGAGTTTGGTTCGGACATTCGGTTTGGACGTCCGAACAGACTGAGTTAGGTCCGAACTCTGAACATCTGAACCGCGTTCGCCCATCCCTACTGAACATCACCTCTGTGGTGCCATGGTTACTGTGCCCCAGAAATCCAATGTCCACTGTTGCTGCTTCTGTTGCCACTGCTGTGCCATTGGTACTGTGCCCTGCAATCGAATCTTTGCTGCTGGTGCTCCTGAATGTCACCTCTATGGTGCCATGGGTACTGTGCCCCAGTAAGCAAATCTCTGCCGCTGCTGCTTCTGCTGTCTCTGCTGTGCCATGGGTAATCTGCCTTGGCAATCCAATGTCTGCTACTGGTGGCCACCTGATTCACCACTGGGCACCAATTTGCAGAAGAGCTTGTTGAGATTTGGTGAGTAGGATTCACCACTGGGCACCAATTTACAGAAGAGCTTGTTGAGATTCGGTGAGTAGGATGCAAGCCCGCAACACCCAGCCAAGTAGGGGTGCCATTCACCAAGCCCTGGCCAGGCCACTGCCACTGCTCCACCAATGCCAGCCAGCCTGCAATGCCTGGCTAAGGATGGGTGCCATTCAACATGCCCCAAGCCTTCCTGGCCTCTGCTGCTGCCACTGGGTCTCAGACGGTCAGCCATGCCCCCATGAGCAAGCCCATGGGCCAAGTGCTGAGCCTACCTGCCCGGGCAACCCAGGCTGCCAAGCCCGAAGCCTTCCCGGTCTCTATTGCTGCTGCTGCTGCTGCTATGTCTCAGATGGCCTGTCAAAACACCACGGGCACCCCTGGGCGTGCATGGAGTGCCCCAAGCCTCCAGGCAGTTGAGCTTTCTGAACGTTTGGTGGCATCCAATCTCCACAGGACCAAACCCATGAACCCGAACTAAGTTTTCAGTCTGAAACTCCAAACATCTGAATTCCATTCTGTTCACACATCCCTACAAAACAGATCTGTATGAAACTGAGATGAGATATCAAATAGGGCAGAACGAAATAGTACTTCCATGTATTCAGATAGATTTTCAAAGTACTGAATAGTCGGCCTGAGTATTCAGAGGCAAACCGGTGTTCTTGCCGAAGCTTAGGAATTCAAAGACCAAAGCACAAAACATTGGAAAACTTCAGAAACTTTGATAAGTTGTTGCAAAGTTCTTGAACCCACAGCCAAAGCACTATTTATTATTATTATTATTATTATTATTATTATTATTATTATTATTATTATTATTATTATTATTA
>QEPC01010016.1:39750-53180 GCA_003113815.1 Sphenodon punctatus
AGAGACTGTGGCATGTTTGAAGGCAGAAGGGAAAGAGCCAGTAGAGAGGGAGAGGTTGATGATGTGCAGGAAGGAGGGGGCAACAGTGGGAGTAATGGAGGTGAGGAGGCAGGAAGGGATGGGATCAAGGGGGCAAGTGGAAGGGTTGGAGGAGGAGGGCAGAGATGAGATTTCCTCAAGGGAGGCAGGGGAGAAGGAGGACAGGAGAAAAGGAGGGGGAGGAGGGAGAAGGGTGGGAATGGGAAGAGGAGAGGAGTGGGAAGCGATGTCGAGGCAGATCTTGTCTATCTTGGAGGTGTAGAAGGAGGCAAGATCCTGAGCAGAAAGGGAAGAAGGGGAGGAGGACAGGGAGGCTTGAGGAGGGAGGCAAAGGTAGAGAACAGGCGGTGAGGGTCCCGAGAACAGGACTCACTACCTAGAAAAGGACTACCCAGGAAAATGGGCTAGCAGCAAGAGTGGAACAATCATTCCAGAAGACAACCCATTAAAACTGCAACTGCATGCAGAAAAAATAATTAAAAAAACCATCAACAGTAGTGTGTCCACAGCATGGCCCACCATCAACAGTGATAGCACCCACTTTATCATTATGCCAACCAAGCAGTGCACAAAAATACAGCCTACCTAGGGACATTCACTCAAGAAGAATACAACAACCCTGCAAAACATTCTGCAACTGCATGGAGAAATAAATCTCACCAAAAAAACCCAACAAGCACAGGCCCCAGCAGTAGTCAGGAAATTAAGAAACCAGATGTTCACACACACTTCCACCTCCAGGGTCAGCCTTTTCCTTGGCATGGCATTGTGGCAATGGTAACTTGAACAGATCAACCAAATTTGGGAAGTAGAGCCAGGTAGAGAGATACCTCCTCATGGTGCCAAGTGCCAACCAAGCAGAAGGCAACAATATGGCACCCAATTGCTTTTAAAAAACAAACAAATTACATGGCATGGTGAAAGTTATGGTAATGTAACCCCAGAATTGGCCCTATGGACAGGACAGGCCAAACCATGCCATGCCATGCCATGCCATGCCATGTCAGGATAAGCAAGGCAAGGCAAGGCCCCTCTCCCCCCTGCCCATCTGATCACTTAGAGATCCAGCAGCACTGTATCACTTAATGCAGACAAATTCCCCAAAGAATTTCAACTCTATCTCTTTACACCCTCTCTCTCTCCCTCTGTTCAAGCTCGTCTCATCAACTGTCTCTCTGACATCTCTACCTGGATGTCTCAACGTCAACTCAAACTCAACATGGCTAAAACTGAACTCCTTATCTTCCCCCCTCATCCTTCCTCTCCTTCCTCACTGTCAATAACTATTGATGGAGTCACCATCCTGCCTGTCCCCCAAGCCCGTAGCCTAGGCTTCATCTTTGACTCAGCCCTTTCTTTTAAACCCTACATTGACTCTGTTGCTAAATCCTGTCGCTTCTCCCTCCATAACATTGCTAAGATTCGCCCTTTTCTCTCTGTCTCGTCTGCCAAAACTCTTGTTCATGCTCTGGTCATCTCTCGCCTCGATTACTGTAACCTCCTTCTCACTGGCCTTCCCCGGTCTCACCTTTCTCCCCTCATCTCTGTCCAAAACTCTGCTGCCAGGGTCATCTACCTCGCCAGTCGCTTCGACCATGTGCAGCCCCTCCTCTCTTCGCTTCACTGGCTTCCCCTTCCTGAACGAATCCTGCACAAGCTCCTAGTCTTCACCTATAAAGCTCTTCACAACCTTGCTCCCCCCTACCTCTCTGCACTTATCGCCCTCCATACTCCAGCCCGTGCACTTCGCTCCTCCTCTGTCCCTTCTCTCACCCTTCCACGCCTTCCCTGCTCCCCTAAGCGCCTTCGTCCCTTCTCACTTGCTGCCCCCCATGCCTGGAACTCCCTCCCTGTCCACATCCGCCTTGCCCCCTCCCTTCATACCTTCAAATCTCTCCTTAAAACTCACCTCTTTCGCTCTGCTCTGTCTGACTCTTTATCCTGCTGAGCCACTATTCCTATACCTACGATCGGTTTACCCTTATCCTTGCAACATGGACCTGCCTGCTGTCATTCTCATCGTAACCAAGCCAAGTACGTGCACTTGAGACCTCGCATCTTCATGAATGTTAGACCCCTTGTCTCTCCCTCTGTTCCCCTTCCTAAGTCTCTCCCCCAGCTCCTGTCTCTCAGATTGTAAGCCCTAGGGGCAGGGACCATGTCTATTTTATTACTTTGTAAAGTGCCAGGTACACTGCTGGCGCTATATAAATGTTTGTTAATAATAATAATAATAAAGAGAATTGACAAAATGGCTGTAATGCAGACACCTTTATTTTGCCTTGCCAGTCGATTCAAAAGCTGATGATCTGAATTGACCAGCCATTCAAAACTTGCCATCTGGCTTACCATCACTCAATTGTCCCCTCCCATACACCCCTCCTACCAAATATGGCACTAAGTTTCATTTCCAGAAGAAGCTCAACTGTCCACCAGCCCCCACGTGTGCAGAGATTTCTGAAGTTTCCAAAGTTTTCCAAATAACGACCTTGGTCCTCGGAACTTCAGAATTCGGCCTTTCCTAAATGAATACCTCAATATTTGGTAAATTCCAACGTTTTCCAAAGATTTCATTTCAGCCCTAGTATCAAATGCTGTCCTTCAGAGGTCTCTGCAAGCTTCAGTTCTCTTCAACGTTTTCATTAATAATTTGTAAGCAGGACTGGAGAGTATACACATAGTCTGTTGATCTCTCCAGTCCCTATTATGTTTGTGTTTTCCAAACGTGAAGTTCCAATCCATTCTTCATGGAGGGCAGGTGTTATGTATTCTTACCTGGTGCTTGCTTGGATTTCACTCCTGAAAACCGTTATGTCCTTTGCAAACCCCCCTCCCCCCCCCCGAATTCAATAACACTATATAAATAGAAGTGTTTTTGTGATATTGGAGGTATTCACTGAATGTCTCCAAGCCCTTTAGCCTGTGAATGGTTGCATGTGCTATGGAAATACAGAACCTGCGTTCTCTATATAGAAAGATTCCACAGCCATAATGGATGTTTACCTGCCATGGCATGTCCAGAAACACTTTAGTTGTTGTATTGAGATGTAGCTATGATTTACTAGGACCTACATTCTCACAAACAAAGCAGATTTAACAAAGTAAAGTTCATTTATATGCTTTTAGTTTGGTATTATTCACACTACAATTATAAAATGATTCAGTACTGCTGTACTGAGTCCCTAGTATCAAGCAACAAAATTGCACTGAAGGACACCTGTCCCTTCATGCTTTGGGTGCAAATAATTTTTTGAAGTCGTAGCACCTTGATGTTACTAAGGAGGAACCACAGAGTTCAGAGCAGGAGATATTGTGTGCTGTACCTGGAAACAACCTGTGTACATTAACTAGCCAAACTTGGAAGGGATTCTCATTACAAGATAGTCCAATTCTGTAAGCAAAAATGATTGTGTGTTTCTGGTTTTTCTGGAGCATGTACTTTGACCCCTAATTTGGAGTACCATCACTTGACTTGAGTATGATATCAAGATTCAGGCAAGTTAAGGACTTATTAATATTGATTTAACCGTATGTGAGAATATGCCCTAGAATTCAGTGAAACTTTTCAGTCATCTAATAGTAGCTCCTTCCAACTCACACTTCTCCAGACATTTGAACATTGAGCTTTCTTTAGAAGGACTTTCCTCCTGTATTGTGTTTTGCTTCTGCCTGCATACACTATATAGCAATTAGTGTGCGGTCCTTTCAAATATGCAGTCTCGAGGTTTTTCCAGATGATGAATTGCATCCCCTTTAATTGTGTCCCTGAGTATTTCCTGTTGCTTGTGGCATCCCTGATTGTCTGTAGTCCTTGTTCAGTAGTACACACAGCATGCTTTTGCTTTCCAAGTGACAGATGATACGTAGAATGTACTCAGCTGACAAATGCCTCCTGAGACGATTGCCTTCACAATATTTTCTTTCTGAAAATAATAATTGATAGATAACACTGAAACATTACATTTGTCTAATAAATTAGTGCAATGGATTAAATGAGTGAGAATTAATGGGTTTTATAAAAAAGGTAGTTTAACTTAATTAGGAAAGTATATGCAAAATGCTTGCAGTCAATGTAACTTCCTTCTCTGTTGTAAAACCCTTCATGATTAAATGAAGAAATAAGACATAATGGTGTATGTATATATTTTGTTTCATGTAACTCCTGATAATAGGAATCATGTGTGTTTTGCATGTGTGCCATAATCCCCATAACAGGGCTGTGTTTAGGGTGCTCGCACATCGCATGTGCACAGCACATATCACATGTGGATTGGGATTGACACCAAAATGCTTTAAATGCCTATAAGGATTTTTATCCTTTCCAAAGAAGATGGACATGAACCACCACTTTTTAGGGATGGGTGAACGCGGTTCGGATGTTTGGAGTTCGGCCCGAACTCGGCCTGTTCGGACGACCGAACCGAACCGAACTTCCAAACATGAACTGGCCGAACCGAACTGAATCCGAACGGCGAAATGACCGAACAGTTCGGTCAGTTAGGATCGCGTTCGGGTGAGTTTGGGTGGCAAAAAAAGTTTCACTGTAAGGTCAAACGCGGTTCGGATGTTTGGAGTTCGGCCCGAACTCGGCCTGTTCGGACGACCGAACCGAACCGAACTTCCAAACATGAACTGGCCGAACCGAACTGAATCCGAACGGCGAAATGACCGAACAGTTCGGTCAGTTAGGATCGCGTTCGGGTGAGTTTGGGTGGCAAAAAAAGTTTCACTGTAAGGTCAAACGTGACAGGGAGGAGTAGTACTAGTCACTGAGGAGCAGACTTCCAGGCACCAGGGGTGGAGAGGCTTGCAAGAAATGAAACTATCTGCCTCCCCGCTTCCCAACACCTTCTGAGCTAGTCNAGTAGGTCTGTGTACTTATTAGATAATCCATTTAGTTCATAGCATTTAGAATAGTTAATAGCAGTTAGATTTAGTGTAGATATATATAGATATATATATAATATTAGATAAAAAAATAAATAAAGACACCCCATATAAAAACAAAAAACCCAAACAAAAACAAAAGAAAACCATATAAAACCCAATCAAAAACAAAAAAACCATATAAAAAAAACAAAAAACCCACAACATTTCCCGAACAGCCGAACCGAACCCAAACCCGGCGAACTAACTGAATGGCCGAACCGAACGCAGCCGAACCAAACGGCCAAACCGAACGGCCAAACCGAACGCAGTCGAACCGAACAGCCGAACCTGAACCATGATCTGTTCGCCCATCCCTACCACTTTTAAACAGTCAGTATTTATCTTCTCCTGTTACCACTGTACACAATCATTAGAAGAGCACCACTTGCTGATGTTTGTTTACCTGGATGTCTTGAAACCCAAATTTCAGGTGCAACTTTACAGCCAGACACAATTCAATAGTTGAAGAAAAATGCCAACAGCTGTATCAAGTTGATAAGATGAGTGAAGGGGTTTTACGTTTGATAAAGTTGTAGTTCCAATGTCACAGCTATTAGGTGTATGGCTGAAGCGGCAGAATTGTTTGCCATTTTGCTACTTACTGTTGATGTTTTGGCATTCTTGCTGCCAATCTGATGGCATTTTCCATCAGTTTAAGACAGTTTCTGACATTGTGATAGCTTTTGTGACCGTTTCCAACATTTTACATTTTACATTTCCGACAATTTGCAGTTTTGCTAAATTTCTGACATTTTAAGATAGTTTCCAGCTTTTGCAACAGTTTTGCTTTTGCTTTCTGGGAGTCTGCTTCAAGCCTGTGCCCCACTGCCCATGCTGTTGCCCCCTGGAAGAACTTGTGTTGCCCACTTCACCACCCCTGTGCCTGCTCCCCAACTCCCCCAACTGGCCACAGCCCCCCACCCACCCATTTCCCACCCCCACAGTTATTAACGCAACAGGAGGCAGTGGCAGTGGCACGGGGTTTGACTCTATCCAGAGATTTCAGCATCGGGGTTAGAGGTGAGTATCTGGGACAAAGGGGCAGCATGCTGCAGAGTCACGTATGTAGGCTGGGTTTAGGAGTACTGAGCCCTCCACCCATGGGATCCCAGGAGAGCAGAAGCACCTCAGCCACTGCCTTCTGGAACTTTATGGTGATTTGTGCAACTTTCTGAAACTTTCTGGCACTTTTGAAACTTTGCAACATTTAAATATCGGACTTGACTACGGATACCGTACCGGGAAAACAGCAATGGATGGGCAGTTTTTGACAAAATTGTTGGAAACTATGACATGTTATTTCAGGCCTAATCAGGAGGACCTCAGGTTAAAAATTGTTGACTGTGGCTGAAGCTGTGACACTTTCAGCTGTGAAATTGACTAATCAAATCAAATAAATCAAATAAATACATTTTGAAACCTCTGACAGGCAAACAGAAAAAGGTGGCACCTCAGAAACACCTGAAAAATCTGTTTATTTCTCTTCTTGCTAGCCTTACAACACACATGACCTCTTTCTTGATAGTGAACAGTCACTTCCCGTCATATCTTCCAAAACAATATGAAGAAGCATCAGTAAAAGAGGCTTACTTAAAATGTAGGCTGATATTATCACTACCTACAGATGAAAATGTTTTAGGTCCCTATTGTATTGTGTATGAAAAAATGTCTGAAAGGACGACAACACTAAATTGTACTATATGGAAATTGAGCATTTTAATGCCCTCCTATTTGATATTCACCAAAAAAGAAGATTTGCATGATTTTATGGCTTTTAAAGCAATAAAACTTTTGGGAGCATAATTTGATCATTCAGAGTTTGCCTTTACCAGCCTTTTGAAAAATACTGGGGCAGAGAAAGGTTAGACCATCTAAACAAAATTTAGAAATAGGTGATATAAACAATTAAGCACCATCATAATTATGAATTACTGTTATGCTTCTATTTAATGCCTGTTTGGCTTTTCTAATTACTTCCACAATTAGAAATGAATTCCATTGCCCAAACTTCTTAACATTCTTTTACTCTTCTTCTCTTCCCTCCTTTCTGTTTTACTAATGATCAAAACTGAAGAAAACAGAATGAAGCAGGCAATCTAACAATAATAAGGCTCTAACTTTCTGAAAATGTTTAGTATTGTCTCTAAGATCCTTAGAGGCAGAGTGGGGGGTTACATTCTACAACTTAAGAAGTGTAAAAGATTAAATGTTTGATAGGCTAATTTTCAAATACAGATTAAAATGTTGAAGATCACGCAGAGAATAGCTGCAATAACATATTTATAATGGTTCAAACCTCTCTATAAAATACATCCTAGCTTTCATCTTGGTACTGATAATCAGAAAGGGGATTTTTAAAAAAGGAAAAATTCTTTTCAAGTTGTTTCTTTTGGAAAATTCCAGTTTCCCTAAGATAATTTTTTTTAAATTTGGAAACTGTTTGCACTTTATGGCCCTCTCACTACACACTTTCTTATTATTTTCCACTAGCAGCACAGGACCTTGTGCAAAGAAAATCTACAAAGTATTGTAGGCTCAATGTTGTAGTTAAATAAAAGGGCTTGGTTGAGCGAGAGGGGGTCCTTTGCAAGCAGCCTGAGTGTTGCTCGAATGGGTGGGGCTGGCAGTTCATCCCCCTCACCTAAAAACCCCACACCTTTCTAACAGTGGTCTGGCTGCTTGCATAGGGTCCTACCAGGAAAGAGGTTTTCAGAGTGGGCAGAGGTAGAATACTAGCCCCATCCCCTTTCAAAACTTAGGCATGTCTGCTGCAGATCAAGGGATGCCTGTGGGATGGAAGATGAGGCTGGTACCTGTTTGGGATGGCCACTACTAGTCAGAGGCATGAGAGCTGCCTGGGTGCCCTGCTATAGACCTCCTATTCCTGAGGTCCATGGTGGTGATGGCCTGCAGAGGAGCTACTGGCTGCCCCCCATGCCCCAAGCAGTCGTGACAGCTACTAGCAGGTTCCCTGAAATAATAGCACAAAGTCGATTTCATCTCAGCCTGTCTAGATTAGTGTCAGCCCATGGGTTCTTCCCCCGCCCCCTTTGCTTTTAGAGGGTCCATAATTGGTAGGGGTGTGCACCAGGGGCCTATGTCATTTTTGTTTTTGTTTTTTCAATTTCATTATTTAAATATGTCATTCTCGTTTTCATAAATATCAAATTGTTGTTTTCATTTTGTTTTCGTTTTCCATTGGTTTCAATGGAAAACACTTTTTCGGCATACCTTTTCTGTTTTTCATTATATTTGGCTGAAACTTGGAGAGATTTTACCTCCAGTGGAAGACATTAAGTGAACCAATGTCCAACAATATTGGATAACAGAATCCAATTTTAGAAGCAGGTTAATTTATATTATTTTGCAAAAATATGCATATACATTTTTAGCTGTAACTTCTTTACCTCACATTTAATGTAGATGAAACTTGGCAGGTTTACACCGATTCACATATTTATAAGCAGCTAACTTATAAATGTATGTCTGACTGTAACATCTTTGTAGTCCAATCAGTGTACATGAAATTTGGCAGGGATCTATATCACGCTTCCATGATGATCTGTGCCAAGTATCAGAAAGATGTGTTAAAGAGTCCCAATTTTATATGTCTGCACAGCATATGCTGTGAAATTTCATCATCTTCCCCCTCAATCAGAATCTAGTTCCTGTAACTAAGGGTATTTTCAGACGTTACGGGGCCGCATGGCCCCGTACTGAAAACAACCCTTTCATTCCCCGCCGGGGTCACCCCGTCACACCATATCAGACGTGCCGGGGGGATCCCGGCGGGGAATGTGGGAGGGGGCGGTGCAACGTGCGGCCACACGGCCCCGCCCCCTCCACGCACCCCGCCGCCCGCCCTCCAGGGAGACGGGCGGGTGGTCGGGCCGGAAGCGCCATGACCCGGGATCCCGCCGGGGATCCCGGGCTGTGGCAACTGGCCAGACGTGACTTTTTCTTGGTCCCCACTGGGGATCTTTTTGACCACGCTTCCCGGGACATTCCCCCGGCTAGCCCGGGAAGCGTGGTTCAAATTGACCCCATGTGGGTATTCACCGTGGCGAACATCTGGCGGCCGCTAAAGAGACGTTCGAGACACGGTGACCACAGTTGGGTATTCACCGTGGTTCACCATGATCTCGTAACGTCTGAAAATACCCTAAGTGAAACAGGTGCACCTGCAACTTCTCAACCTCATGAATGTATCCTTGTCTTTCCTGATGTTCGCCTCTCCCTTGTCTCTTAGATTGTAAGCCCCCTGGGGGTAGGAACCTGTCTATAACTATTGATTGTACAATGATGAATGTTTTCTTATTGTCCCCATAGGACTTCCTCAGTGGGCTCCCATAGGATTGCATCTTGCTCCCTCCTTCCCCCGGTTCAATGTATATCTGAGCCTATTGGGTGAGATTGAATATATTTGGAATGAGGTGCCATCAGTATGCTGATGATATCAACTCTATCAGACCTGGGTCCTGAAGTCTTGGTGCTTAGCCAGTGTCTGGTTGCTATTGAAAACTGTAACAGCCTTGGCTGCTTCCCAGAGAATTGCTGGTGAGGAGACTGAATCTTCATTAAGCTCAAAATAATCGATTAATTCTTTTTCTATTTGCTCCCTATATCTATCATTTTTAATTATGTCTCTCCTCATTCTCCATGTTCTAATCCTTCTTCTATTTTCCTCCCCCAACCTTAAGGAAGTGATCACTGCGTTATGGTCTGAAAAAATTACAGGGTGAATGAATGACTTTTGGCATTTATATATGTCTGTATTTGCCAGGAACACTAAATCTATTCTGGTATAGCTGTTGTGTATCTGTGAATAGAATGTATAATCTTTTGTTTTACCATTCATATATCTCCAGACATCCGTCCATCCTATTGACTGTACTAGGTTTCCCAGTCCTTTCTGAAAGTATCCTGGCTCACCTATTCTTGAGTGATCTAAATCAGAGAGAGTTGTATTAAAATCACCTTGTACAATTAATGTCCCTTTCGCATTATCTGCCACTAGTTGCAAATATTTCTGAAAGAAGGCTACTTTCCCTTCGTTTGGCGCATATATATTTACTAAAGTGACCAGGGTATCATCTAATTCTCCTGTCAAGAATAGGAATCTCCCCTCCTTATCCTTTATCATCTTGTCCAATTTGAATAACCTATTTTTCTTACACCCAATCATAACACCCGCTTTCTTCTTACATGCACAAGAAGCATATAAACTGCCTATGCTTTTATTAGCAAACCTCTGTACATCCCTTTCCAAAAGGTGTGACTCCTGAATAAAAAAAACATCAATTTTTAGATTCTCTAACAAATCCTTTACCCTCCTTCTCTTTTGAGGGGAGTTGAGGCCCCTCACATTTAAGGTTAAAGTCTTAATTTCCCCCATGAATACAATTTGTTATCTTTATTAACTCCAATGCCATTTTCCCCGGCGCAGAACACCTACTCCATTTACTTCTTTTTGGGTTTAATTTGTTTCTCCTTTTACGGCTTTCCCTTTTTTCTTTTCCTTTTTTTCCTTTTTCTAATTCCAGGATACCCTTACCTCCTCGTTTACCTCCCTTCTTTGTGCTTTTAGGACATGGATGATTATCAACTTGACAAATCCCCTTCACCTTTCCCGCCCCCTCCCTTCCCCACCTCCACCTCACCTTAACAATCCCTTTCACCCTTCTCCCTGGAGATCCTCTGGGGGCTATTTGCCTTCTGATGAAGCACATTTATGCTCCACCTGTCTCCCCCCCCTGCTCTTTTTTTTTCCCCCCGACTTATTTACTTTCTTTCAACTTTCTTGTCCCCTCAACCATAAAGGTAAAAGCAACAATTAGGAACCCAAAACATTTTTCAGTTTAACAGTTTAACATCTATAACCTTAATCAGATTATTGTCCATTCGCCTGAATGTTTAGTGCTGCAGGCAATGAGGCCAAAAAACCATCCAGTTCCTCTGTGTTTGCAAAAATCTTTTTCCCTTCACTCATGATCATCATTTTTGCTGGAAAAATCAATCTTGGCATAAAGTTCTTACTTATTAGTACAGGAAAATATCTGGACCACTTTAACCTTTTTTCATTGTATCAGAGGCATAATCTGGTTGGATCTTTACTGCTCTCTGATTAAATGTGATCTTCTGTTTTTTGCGTGCTTGCCATAAGATCTGCTCTTTTAGTTGAAACTCTGTAAATTTGACAATTATGGGGCGAGGGGGGGCTGTGTTTCCCACTTTTCTGGGTCCCACTCTGTGGACCCTGTCTATGCCTGCCACATGGAAATGTTCCTTGTCTGGAAAATTCTCTTTAAGCAGGTTTCTGATCACCTCACTTGCTATTTCTGCCCCCCCCCCCCTTGCTCACTAATCCCAGTAAAGCGCAGATTTCCTCTGAAAGACCTATTTTTGAGGTCTTCACACTTTTCTCTTAACAGATCAGTTGTTTGCTTTAGCTCAGTGAGTTGCTGGTTTGCATTAAGGGCCTGGTCTTCTATTGCAGATATTCTCCCCTCTGCCACTTCAATTCGCATTGCTAAGCCCTCCAGCCTCTTATTACCCTCAGCCACTGAGATTTTAATCTTTTTCATGTCTGCTCTCAGTTCTTTCTTCATTTGTATAATAAGTTTGTAAAGAGACTTGCCTGCCTCGTTCTCCTCCTCTGAATCAGTTGAAACTGACCTCTGGTCAATTTTGCACGCTTCCCCGGCCATGCTGGATTCACTGCGCTGCCTGTCAGCTTCTCCGGTTTGCGCTGTGGAGCTCTGCTTGCAGAATCTCTCCAGGGCAGTCTGTTGCAAGATTCTTTGCTTGTTCTTATTCCTGCCAGTCATCTCTGCCTTGCCTTTGACTTTTTGGGTTCTTTTTTTTAACTTGATTCTTTGCGGGGAGCACTTTTAAAGAGCTCGGGGGACGGAGCTTCAGCAATCCCCTGCTACCCGCTCTCGCGCATGCGTGGATCTCCGCTGTTGAAAACTGAACATTGGTGAGTGAATTGAAACTGAGTCCACACAAAACATGGTAGTCCATGATACTTGGTAGTCTGTGGCCCTGAGAGCACAAGGTCATCTTTCACTGGCTGGGTCCATCCATCTTTGGTCAATCAGGTTTTTAACCCTGGGGTACTCTTGTATCCATGATTGTGTTTGGAGCTTCAGGTTGCCGTAATGGTCAGGTGTGCTTTTTACTAACTCCATCTGGTGAGAAGGCTGCAGCTAGGACTAAGGGTGAAAACAGACATGACACTAACCACCCTTTAACCTAAGATGAGAGCAAATGTTCCTGTTCTGAAGGGAAATACTGACATTTCAGGAGTGCTTGTGAGTGTCCATCAGTGCTTCATCTGTTCATCATTTCTGGTAATTCTGTGCTTTGCCATTTGGGGGTGGGTATGTCACTTTAATCACTTTCCACACATTTTTCATCACTTCCTGAAACTTTTTTTGTCTCTTTCTAGGAATTTTACAACAGTTTTATGGAAGTTTTACACCACTTTTATGGCAATTTCCAGCATTTCCTTGGTGCTTAATTGGCATGTTTCCACCTCCACAGCCCTCGGGATGCACACAGGGCTTGGGATCAGCCCATGGTAGTCCCATTCAATGTGCAAAAAATAAAAGAAAATGCTGAAAGCAATGGGAAAACAGGTACATTTCCATGTTGCGTAGTTCTCTGTGAATGCTCTGTTTCCAATGGAAGTAGCACTCAGCAAGATTTTTCATTACAGGTCTAGCTTCAGCCCACTTTGCCAGAGTTGGACCTGGGCATAATCACCCATGCCTTTGTAACCTTTATCATAACCTTTACCATTCACTTATACTTAAAGGAAATTTGAATTGAAAGGTGGAGGAAATGTATTAAGACTAGGACATCACTCAATTGAATTTGAGCAATCATGCTTTTCCTTAGCATGCTTCTAAGGGTATTTTCAGACGTTACGGGTGGCCGGTTCACCACAGCGAACCACCAGGGGGGGTGAACAGCGCAACCACGCCCGGGGGTTGGAAAACGACCCAAACAGATGTGCCGGGAACGGGACCACGGGCCGGAACCGGGCCGCACCATCGCGGGCCACGGCAGCACAATAGACGTGCAGCCAAACCCCCGCCGGGTGCTAAACCCCCACAAGGCACCGGGCAGGGGCGGGACACAGACATGGCTGCCTGAGGGCAAACGAAGCCACAAGGCACACAAGGGAACACCCATACAAGGGAAACGGGAAGGGAGGGGGGAAGAGCGAGAACAGGCTGATAGCCGGCACACACAGCGGTCCCGCAGCGGGGCACAATGCACTACCACATGCCTGGGCACACACACACACACACACCAGGGAAAGGTTGGGAAGGGGGGGCAGGGGCGCCCAGAACACCCCACCAGGAACAACAGGAGGGACGAGGAGGGGCACCACCAAGGGGCAAGGCACAGCAAGCAGCAACCCCCGCCCCCACACCACCCCAGTCCAAAGAGGC
>QEPC01010016.1:72782-85686 GCA_003113815.1 Sphenodon punctatus
GGGGGGGTAACTCCCCCTCTGCCAGTTCAGGGAAAGGCACCAACACCAGTTAGGTGGGCTGTCTTGAAGGAATTCTTAGTGGATTATCCAGATAGGGCAGTAGTGGAGTATGTGGTTGACAGTTTCCGTTATGGTTTTAAGATTCAGTTTTTGGGTTCTAGGGGGCACACGATGGCTCCTAATTTGAAATCTGTTCAAGGTTTGGAACATGTGGTTGAGGAAAAAATTAATAAGGAAGTAGCTGAAGGCAGGGTAGCTGGACCATTCAGTGTCCTGCCAATGGAGAATCTGAGGAGTGGTACCCAAGAAGACCCTGGGGCAGTATAGGCTGATACATCACCTATCTTACCCGTGAGGATCCTCTGTGAATGGTTTTATACCTACCGAGCTTTGCTTGGTTCAGTATGCTTCATTTGACAAGGCAGTTGAGATGGTGAGGCCATGTGGAACGGGGGTCTTAATGGCGAAGAGTGACATAAAATCAGCTTTCCGTTTCCTTCCCGTTCACCCACAGGATTTTGATTTATTAGGTTTTTCTTGTCAGGGCAAGTTTTACTTCGATAAAGCAATGCTGATGGGTTGTTCCATCTCCTGTGCAGCTTTTGAAAAGTTTAGAACACCTTGGAGTGGGTGGTCATATTGGTAGCCAAGGATGGTCATGTGATCCATTATCACGACGATTATCTTCTTTCAGGAAAGGTGGGGTCCCCTGATTACCTGAAACTCCTTAACACATTTAGGGCCATTGCGAACAGGGATGGGGTCCCTTTAGCAGAGGAAAAATGGAAGGGCCTGCCTCGGTAATTACATACTTGGGGACTGAGTTGGACTATGTTCTTGAAATTTCAAGGTTGCCATTCTTTAAGCTCCGGCATTTGCTCGTGACTGTTAGAAAGGCTAGGGGGGCAAAGAAGGTAACACTAAGGGAATTGCAGTCATTACACAGGAGCCTTAACTTTGCTTGTAGAGTGGTGGCTCCAGGGAGGGCCTTCTTATCTAGATTATATTCCAAGACAGCCAGGGTGTCGTCCCCTCATAATCATATACGTATCACATGGGAGATATGGGAGGATTTGGCGGTATGGGAGGATTTTTTGGTGAGACACTATGGTGTTAGCTTGTGGAGGGACATTCTTTTATTGGAAGCAGAACTGCAGGTCCACTCGGATGCAGCAGGAGGCACAGGACTGGGTATATATTTTCGAGGTAAGTGGTGTGCAGAGCGTTGGTGTCAGGCATGGTTAGTATCCGAGATATCGCGTGACTTTACATATTTAGAATTATTCCCAATTGTTGCAGCTGTACATATCTGGATGAATGAATTTGTGAACAAACATGTCCTTTTTTGGTGTGACAACATAGCAGCGGTCCATGTGATTAACTCTTTGTCACCTAGGTCAGAGCGAGTCATGCGTCTGGTGAAGGTGTTTGTGTTAACATGCCTGAGTCATAACATTTTATTTTCGGCTAGGCATTTCCCAGGTATAAAAAATGAAATTGCTGATGTCCTTTCTCAGTTTCAGATGCAGTGTTTTGGGGACCTTGCTCCCTGGGCGAGTTAAATGCAGGAGTTTGTCCTGGCGGTGCTTTGGAACCTTGGAGACTAGAGCTATTCAGGACTTTGAAGGGCTCGGTTGCCCCTTCTACATGGGTGGCATATGAGCGAGCGTACAGGGAATTTGCGTGATTCACGAGTGACAAGGATTGGTTTGCTAGCTTTCCTATCCCACTTTCTCAGGTAATACAGTGTGCCTGCATCTGCGGGGTAAGGGTTTGGCTCCCAGTACAATCACAGGAAAGTGGGCGGTGTTGACCTTTATGGACAAATTGGCAGGTTTTCCTGAGGTGACTCAGTTGCCTATACTAAAAGCTATGTTGGAATTCTGGCATAGGCAGGAGCCCAGTAGGGTGGATACTCGTCTGCCTTTATTCCCACAGATTCTGGTGGAGATGGGTTCAAAGTTAGTCCAAGTTTGTGCTAATGAAAGTGAGGTCTTGTTGTTTAGGGCTGCTTTTAACCTAGCTTTCTTTGGAGCACTGCGAGTAAGTGAGCTGCTTGTTAGCTCATGATTCGATCACTCAAGATGGGCTCTTCATACTACTGATGTTACTATGCAAGAGGATGTGGTTCGAATTCCCCATGAGAGGGTCAAAGACTGATCAAAAAAGGCGAGGATCTGTTATTATCCTGCATCGGTCAGGTGGAGGGGATGTCTGCCTGTCAGGAACATGGCAGTGTACATGCATTGCAGGGTACTTGGTGGGGACCCACTGTTTATGCATGTTTCTGGGTTGCCACTGATGAGGTATCATTTTGTGGCAGTGATGCAGCGATGTCTGGGTGAATTGGGGTTACCTAGCCATCTGTTTGGCTCTCACTCTTTTAGAATAAAGGCAGTATCGTTGGCTGCAGCAGCCATTTTTTTGGAGAGTGATATTCGGAGTGTGGGACTTTTAAATCCTACATTCGACCACTTTAAAATTAGGGCAACCCCTGCAACCTCTACTTGTATTAGGTTAGTGCAATTGGGGGGGGCATGTATGTTGATATTTATTTGTCTATATTTACAGGGGCAGATCAGAGAATGACGAGGAAGAATATTTGGATCCTTGGGCACAATTTCATTCATTGGGCGGAAAAGACGGCCAGACAGACCAGTTGAGGGCTGCAGCTCGGACTTGGATCCAGAGCATAAATCACTTGGAAAAGAAGAAATAGCATGTTGTGGGCCCAACTGATGCCTATGGTTTTGGGATTGCATAACAGGTTACGACCTGATATCATTCTTATTCACTTGGGGGAGAACGATTTTGCACAGGGATCTTGTTTGGAATTATCTATTACGATAAGGCAGGATTGGTCTAGGCTGAGGGGGCTTTTCCCATGGGCACGTGTGGTCTTCACCCAGTTGATCCAGATGATTAAGTGGCCCAGAGCTTTAGATCCAACGGGGGTGGATAAGGCACGTAAAAGGGTTAACTGGGAGGTAAAAAGATTTATTGATCAGTGGGGAGGGGATTGGCTAGAGCATAAGGCCATCCATGGGATGAACCCTGAATTGTATTGGGAAGAAGGTGTTCATCTCTCTGACTTAGGAATGGACATTTATCTTGGCAATATCAAGGATATATTGCTCAAGTTGATGTAAGTTGTGTAATCTGGGGGGGGGAGGTGAGCAAGCCGAGGTATCCTGGCTGCTCTTAGTGGTGTCAGTTCAGTGCCAAAATTATATTTGAAGGCTCGTTAGGGATTTGTTCCAGCGACAAGTGGTTGGAATGGGGACACAGAGGCACCTCAGAAGAGGTGAGAGATAGGAGAACCGATCAGGGGATAAGCGACCCACAATCTCACCCAGCTCTGAGGGGCGGCAGGACTGGCATACTAGCAGGATATATATGCGGTACTGGGGTGTGTTGAAACCGTCGCCCCTGCCTCAGGACCATAACAATGGAAGGGGTCCAGGTATAGGAATGGACTGGAATCTCCATTCAAATTCTTTGAACTAAAGGCACTGAGCTGATGGGGTAAAGGGTTAGTTCACGTTTTACGTTTGACAGAATTAGAGCCCTTCACCCCATAAGCCACCCAGAAAGGCTAATTGGGTTCTTTCTCCAGTCAGGTTCTTCATTTGGTTATTAATAAAGTTGTGGCCATTTAAAATCCAATACTGTCTCTGTTGCCTCATTTTGTGTGCGTGTGACAAATGTTATATTTCCTAAAAGCATACAAAACCATTGACCACAGCCTTACCAGCAATTTTAATTTGAAATATACATTCTCTCAGAGGAGCCACTCAGAATGTAAATGTGTTTTGATGTTTGAATAGAGTAGAAATTAAACATTGATACAAACATTTGACAACTACTAGGGAATTTGGATGAGTAAGTAGAGAAATGTCAGTAGCAGGATGAATATGGGGCAGGTCTGTAAGGACACAATCCTGCCCTACCAGGTCTGCTCCTTATTTCTTGACAGTGGCAGGAAGATTTCTCTGTTAACTTTCTGGACTCCCTTTTTGACACAACCCTCCTGCCCTCCCTCCCATGCTTTTTAGCCAAGAAGTAATTATTTTGTGAGGGAGAGGTGGTATGTGTATTAAATTGCCTCTATTCTTTTTAAGTTATAATGACAGTGGGGCCAAGCCCATGACCCACGGAACCCATGTGTGCACACATGTGCGCAAATCGCACACAAGTTCATAACAGAGAAATTGTGCCACGCAGATGGGGTTTGGCATTGCAGTCAACAGGAACAGTAACATTTTTGTCCATTAGTTTAAAATCAACTCTGGCCAGTGTCTGCATGAGGAACACATGGCCCATCATACCCTTGATGTGGGAACATGCTGGGCTCTGGAAAAGATTCTGATGGAATCAGTCTTTGTCCATTGGGGACAAGTTTCAGTGGGAATTTCTGAATCACCTTTAGAGAATTTGTGTCATGGAGCCCAGGTTAGATGCAACTGGCTCATTAAAAAAATAAATAAATGTACAAGTAGTACAATTTAAAAATGCAGATAACAGAAAATTGCCAGGTGTTTCTAGGCAAACTATATATAGAAAAATATATGAGACAACACTAACTAGCCTGGCATGCTGTTTGCCCCCATCATCTCCTGGGAAGGCTTAAATTTGGCAGCCCTTGGATATATATCTTTCTTCACTTCAATGGAACGAATAAACTCTGACCATGGTAAATCAAACAAATGTGAAATGTCCAATAAACTATATTTTTATGAGTCATAAACAACCATTACCTGTCACTAGTTTGATCCAGAAGAACAATGAAATTGAAAAATGCTAACAGTGGGTCTGAAGTCATTGGGAGTTTTGGCTGTGCAAGGAATGCAGATGAATTCGCTATTCATGACTTGGTGACAGAAAAACTGTAGTTAATATACACACACAATCACTGTAGTCTCTTGTTTTATTGTGTTAACTTTCTGCACTCTCCTTTTGACATACATTCTTTCCATGTTTTTTAGCTAAGAAATAATTATTTTTGTGGGGGAGAGGGTGGTATTTGTATTTAGTTGCCTCTATTATTTTTAAGTTATAAGCTCAGGCTATTTTCTGCAGCGTCCTCCTTGTTTCCACAGTAACAATTACAGAGTCATAGAGCTGGAGGACACTTCAAGGATCATCTAGTCCACCCTCCTGCACTCCATCAGAATTCACCAGATTAATTCGCCCACAGCTGATTAATGCAACCTATGATGATATTGTTTTCAGATGCATAGTAAGTCAGTATTATGTGATATCAAGCAGAGGATTTCTGACATCTCTGTTCAGGAGGATCTATCTCAAGTAACAACAGTAAGGATTGCCCCACTGTATTCCCTATTAAAAGTGAAGTTTGCCATAGAACATTACATGCTTCACCTACAAGATTTCCAACTTCTTAGGGCTTTGTCCATGGCCAGATTTCAGCTTCTTCCATCAGCCATTAGTACTGGTAGAGCAGAGGGGGTAGTCTATACTGACAGGCAATGTACCTGCGGTACTGGGGAGGTTGAATCTACAGAGCACATTCTTTCTGTGTGCCCTCACTATGAGGACTTACGTGCTGTGTGGGTTACTCCAATTTTAGTCCTGTTACCAACAGGACTATTGATTAATTATTATTGGTTATTTATGGAGGCTCTAATTATATGTGTGTCTTTGGATATTTGTTTGTTTATTAATACTGGGTTCTCCTGTTGGTTAACAACTAATTTAATCCAGAGACATTGAATGAGTCAGATTTGTTTGAATAATCAACTGTTTTATTGGAAGTAAGCATCAAATAAAGTCCCCAGGAATATTCAACAATTGCATATACTAATACAAAGATTATGGAAACACATGCAAAAAGGACATGCAGTCTCAATGCCCAATATTTCTCATACAAGTGCCCAAAGTATTCATGCAAATTGTCTGTTTCTGGCTTATACACTATACTCTGATTCCTATTCATTTCTTAGCAAACTACATATAGTTAATGATTTGTGGCTGGAAAGCATGAATGATGCTACCAGTGCTTTCTGGACAGATAGCAGCCATGTGTTAGTAAAAGGGGGGGTGCAAGCTCTCAATGAACCTGCAATGGTGAAGGGGTGCAGGGGACGTCAATCAATGGCTCCTGTTGGAATTACAATCGCTGAAGGTGCCCGTGGTTGCCTTGCCACTTTTGTCATTCTTGTTTGCTCTGTGGTGTCCCCCATGCAGCCACTAACTGCTCGAAGCTTAAGATGTTTCATTAATTTAGGCAAGGGAGGGGGGGCAGGGACCATCCCAGTGAGGCAATCCAAGTAGTGGGGGAGGGAAGGGCCCCAACACCAGTTAAATATGAGGCACTAATGGCGATGCTTCAAGAATACCCTGATAAAGAAGTGCTAGTTTATGTAGTTGAGGGTTTCAGGGATGGGTTTCAGATACCTGCTGTTGGGGTTATCCCCCGCAGGGTTGCAGCTAATTTAAAATCTGTGAGAGGTCTTGAGCACATGGTTTACGCCAAGCTCAGGAAAGAGTGCATTGAGGGGCATATAGNATGAAGCAAATCCCCAACACATCCTGAATTACAGGGACATATACTTCTTTCATAAGGAATTCCAGAGCGCCTCCCTAACAAAACTTCAGTGGGCAATAAATCAAATCTCAGAAGAGTCAGAGCCCTGTGCAGACCGGGATTATCTAATATTTCTAGATACAACTCAAGACCAGAAAAGCACTTGAACTCCCTACATAATGGGGCACACTTAAGAGCTTGCATTTTCCCTAAATCCAACTAGATTGCTTGATCTTTAAGCTGTTTATAGGCAAGTTTCCTGCTACATTGAGGGATGGTATTTAACATTTCTGCGGAGAGGCCCAAACTATGTAATAGGCTCCTCACCCTATTGTACCAAGAATGCGAAAAAGGCCAGGTCCTGGCCTCGGCATAACAACTTCGGGGGAGTCTACCCTCTGGCATGCCCTCCAGTTTGTTCCAATAATTCACTATGGCCATATGAGTTTTAACTTTAATAGGCAAGGTACCCATTTCAAGCCGCAATAAGCAAAGCGGGGCACATTTAGGCACCGCAAGAAGGGTCTTCAGAAACAGATTTTTGGGGAGCTCAGGGACCTCAGCGGGGCCAAGCCCCAAATTTCAGCGCAGTACAAACCAGAAGGTCTGGACTTTGCGTTGAAAAGCTTTAATGCCGGAGCAACCAGCCTGCCCCCAAGAAATGTTGAACGTTCTGCATCCATCTCCCGGCAGAGATCATCCACCAAGGCCACCAGTGCCATCACTGTGCCACAGCCAGGGCAGAACCCGGATTGAAATGGGTCAAGGAAACTGATGCTATCAAGATGAACCTGTAGTTGCAGTGCCACCGCCTGTTTNGCACACAAGTTCATAACAGAGAAATTGTGCCACGCAGATGGGGTTTGGCATTGCAGTCAACAGGAACAGTAACATTTTTGTCCATTAGTTTAAAATCAACTCTGGCCAGTGTCTGCATGAGGAACACATGGCCCATCATACCCTTGATGTGGGAACATGCTGGGCTCTGGAAAAGATTCTGATGGAATCAGTCTTTGTCCATTGGGGACAAGTTTCAGTGGGAATTTCTGAATCACCTTTAGAGAATTTGTGTCATGGAGCCCAGGTTAGATGCAACTGGCTCATTAAAAAAATAAATAAATGTACAAGTAGTACAATTTAAAAATGCAGATAACAGAAAATTGCCAGGTGTTTCTAGGCAAACTATATATAGAAAAATATATGAGACAACACTAACTAGCCTGGCATGCTGTTTGCCCCCATCATCTCCTGGGAAGGCTTAAATTTGGCAGCCCTTGGATATATATCTTTCTTCACTTCAATGGAACGAATAAACTCTGACCATGGTAAATCAAACAAATGTGAAATGTCCAATAAACTATATTTTTATGAGTCATAAACAACCATTACCTGTCACTAGTTTGATCCAGAAGAACAATGAAATTGAAAAATGCTAACAGTGGGTCTGAAGTCATTGGGAGTTTTGGCTGTGCAAGGAATGCAGATGAATTCGCTATTCATGACTTGGTGACAGAAAAACTGTAGTTAATATACACACACAATCACTGTAGTCTCTTGTTTTATTGTGTTAACTTTCTGCACTCTCCTTTTGACATACATTCTTTCCATGTTTTTTAGCTAAGAAATAATTATTTTTGTGGGGGAGAGGGTGGTATTTGTATTTAGTTGCCTCTATTATTTTTAAGTTATAAGCTCAGGCTATTTTCTGCAGCGTCCTCCTTGTTTCCACAGTAACAATTACAGAGTCATAGAGCTGGAGGACACTTCAAGGATCATCTAGTCCACCCTCCTGCACTCCATCAGAATTCACCAGATTAATTCGCCCACAGCTGATTAATGCAACCTATGATGATATTGTTTTCAGATGCATAGTAAGTCAGTATTATGTGATATCAAGCAGAGGATTTCTGACATCTCTGTTCAGGAGGATCTATCTCAAGTAACAACAGTAAGGATTGCCCCACTGTATTCCCTATTAAAAGTGAAGTTTGCCATAGAACATTACATGCTTCACCTACAAGATTTCCAACTTCTTAGGGCTTTGTCCATGGCCAGATTTCAGCTTCTTCCATCAGCCATTAGTACTGGTAGAGCAGAGGGGGTAGTCTATACTGACAGGCAATGTACCTGCGGTACTGGGGAGGTTGAATCTACAGAGCACATTCTTTCTGTGTGCCCTCACTATGAGGACTTACGTGCTGTGTGGGTTACTCCAATTTTAGTCCTGTTACCAACAGGACTATTGATTAATTATTATTGGTTATTTATGGAGGCTCTAATTATATGTGTGTCTTTGGATATTTGTTTGTTTATTAATACTGGGTTCTCCTGTTGGTTAACAACTAATTTAATCCAGAGACATTGAATGAGTCAGATTTGTTTGAATAATCAACTGTTTTATTGGAAGTAAGCATCAAATAAAGTCCCCAGGAATATTCAACAATTGCATATACTAATACAAAGATTATGGAAACACATGCAAAAAGGACATGCAGTCTCAATGCCCAATATTTCTCATACAAGTGCCCAAAGTATTCATGCAAATTGTCTGTTTCTGGCTTATACACTATACTCTGATTCCTATTCATTTCTTAGCAAACTACATATAGTTAATGATTTGTGGCTGGAAAGCATGAATGATGCTACCAGTGCTTTCTGGACAGATAGCAGCCATGTGTTAGTAAAAGGGGGGGTGCAAGCTCTCAATGAACCTGCAATGGTGAAGGGGTGCAGGGGACGTCAATCAATGGCTCCTGTTGGAATTACAATCGCTGAAGGTGCCCGTGGTTGCCTTGCCACTTTTGTCATTCTTGTTTGCTCTGTGGTGTCCCCCATGCAGCCACTAACTGCTCGAAGCTTAAGATGTTTCATTAATTTAGGCAAGGGAGGGGGGGCAGGGACCATCCCAGTGAGGCAATCCAAGTAGTGGGGGAGGGAAGGGCCCCAACACCAGTTAAATATGAGGCACTAATGGCGATGCTTCAAGAATACCCTGATAAAGAAGTGCTAGTTTATGTAGTTGAGGGTTTCAGGGATGGGTTTCAGATACCTGCTGTTGGGGTTATCCCCCGCAGGGTTGCAGCTAATTTAAAATCTGTGAGAGGTCTTGAGCACATGGTTTACGCCAAGCTCAGGAAAGAGTGCATTGAGGGGCATATAGCAGGTCCATTTGATGTTCCCCCACTGGGTGTTCTACACATATCACTAGATGTGGTGCCAAAAAGACACCTGGGGAGGTATCTGGGGAGAAAGGCTTTGCCTTTCAGGAGAAGTTATACTTTTCCAAGGCCATGCCAATGGGTTGTTCCATCTCTTGTGCGTTGAACTAAACTTTGAGAAGTTTCATTCAATTCTGGATTGGCTGGTCAGAAGGCGATCTGGGCTGCAAGTCATCCATTACATGGATGATTATTTGTTTGTAGGACAGGCTGGGTCTGGGGAATGTGAGTGACTATTGCGGCTGTTTCAGGACATAGTTAGGGAACTGGGAGTCCCGTTGGCTCTGGAAAAAACAGAGCGGCCGATAACTTTATTGACATTTTGTGGCATAGAGTTTGACACGAATAGAGAATAATCGTGTCTGGTTTGAGGGAAGAAATCAAGGCCTATCTTCGGGTACTGAAAGTGACTGTTAAGCAATTTTAGTCACTACCGGGGAGCCTTAATTTTGCTTCCCAAAAAGTTGTGCCAGGACTAGCATATTTGTCTAGTCTTTACAAGAAGATGGTGAGTAATCTTCCTCCTCATTCTCACCTGACGATAACTAGCAAATTGAGGACAGTTCTATTGATGTATGCTTCCTTCATATCCAATTTTAATGGAGTAGGATTTTGGAGACAGAACCTTTTATTGAAAGTAGAGCCTCAGGTTCAGTTAGATGCGGCATGTGCACGTGGCTTTGGTCTGTACTTTAGGGGAAAGTGGTGTATGGCGTGATAGCCTGAGGATTGGATCTTGAGTGGGATAACTAGAGATCTGACATTTCTTGCGTTGTTCCCAATAGTGGTCACAGATATATTTGGGGCAAGATTTTTGTCAACAAGACGGTCCATTTTTGGTTCAGCAACATGCCTGTAGTGCATGTCGTGAACACCTTGTCATCCAAAAACCACAGGATAATGTGGTTAGTGAGGGTGTTTGTGCTAAAATGTTTGCACGAGAACATTCTTTTTATTTATTTATTTACATTTCTTAGCCACCACCTCATGCCCATGGCATATTGAGGCGGCTTACAGCATAAAAAACAAGAATAAATACAATAACAATAGAACAATAAATCACAAAATTTAAAACATCTAAAAATCCACCTAAAAACAACTAGCCCCCGAAGACTTTTATCCCAACCCCCCTTCCTCTCCTCCAAAGGCCTGGCAGAACAGCCAGGTTTTACAGGCCTGGTGGAAGGCCAACAGACTTGGGGCCAGATTGGCTTACTCTGGGAGGGAGTTCCATAGTCGCGGCCCAACCAGCGAGAACACCCTCTCCATTTTGGTCACCCGCTTTACACAGGGGACCTCCAGGAAGGTGCCCCTGACAGACCAAAGGTTTCACTCCAGGGCACAGAAGGTGAGGTGGTCCCTGAGGTTTGAAGGGCCAAGACCGTGTAGGGTTTTGTAGGGCAAGACCAACACCTTGAATCTGGCTTGGTACGCTATAGGCAGTCAGTGCATCATGCGGAGCACAGGAGTGATGTGTTCCTGTCGGTTCGTCCCCATCAGGAGATGACCCATCGCATTCTGTACCAGCTGCAGCCTCCGAACCAGCATCAAGGGAAGCCCCATGTAGAGCGCGTTGCAGTAGTCCAGTCTCAAGGTGATGAAGGCATGGATGAGGGTGGCCAGGTCAGGTCTGAAAATATATAGACGCAGCCTCCGCACCAGATACAGCTGGCGGAAGGCAGCCTTAGCCACTGTCTCCACCTGCAGATCTAGGTGGAGATCTGAATCCAACAATACTCCCAGATTCCGAACCTGCTGGGCTACAGGGAGGCGGACCCCTCTACGAGGGGAGCAAACACCCCATTCTCCCTACCCACCGCCATCACATCCATCTTATCAGGATTGAGCCTCAGTCTGCTCTGCCGTAAACAATCCGCCACAACCTCCAAACATTGGGACAGCACTGAGACAACAGGACCTCGGTCAGCTGAAAAGGAGAGGTAAAGCTGGGTGTCATCAGCATATTGGTGACAACGCACACCAAACCATCTCACGANGCGTGTTGTAGTGCTGGACACGGCAGTATCCGAGAAAAGGGCATGAGAGGGTGTTAATTACTATCCCAATGCTGGGCAACATTTGCAATGTGCTGGAAAAGGTTTGCTTTAATCAATGGGAAATTCATTTATTTAGGGCAGTCTTTACCCTAGCTTTTTGGCGCACATTTAGAGTAGGGGAGTTGGTGGTGGAGTACAAATGGGACTTGTCATCAAGAGGGTTGGCAAGAAAGGATGTTGTACTAAAAGCCATTGTTTAGCGAGTGGTTCTTCAAAGATCTATATCAGATCAGAAGGGGAAGGATCAAGTGGCTATTCTGCATAAAGCCAAAGGGGGCAATCCTTGCCTGGTTTCAGGATTGGGTGAGTATTTGCATGAGTACAGGGGGGAGGAAGGTATGTTGTTAGTGCATGAGGATGGTACTTTGGTAATGTGTTGCCAGTTTAGCGCAGTGTTATGCTAGTGTGTGCAACAAAGACAGGGTTAGCATACCCAAAAGCTTGCTCTCACTCTTTTAGAATAGGAGCTGCAAGTGTTGTGGTGGCTGAAGGGATCACTGAGGAGAAGATAAAGGGTATCAGGTACTGGCAATCTAGTGCATTTAGAACTTAACTTACATCAGACCTCTCATAGAATAGAGTTTTTAATTTACTGCGGTGGTAATTTTGTAACTGTTTAATTCTGAATGTTTACAGGATCAACAGCTGTGGTCCAGAGAAGATTGGTTTGGATCATGGGGCACAGCTCTGTGCACTGGGCGGCTAAAGCAAGAGATCGAAAGCAGGGGGCCAAGTTAGTTTGGAGTAGGGATGGGTAAACAGGTCGTGGTTCAGGTTCAGTTGTTCGGTTCGGTTCGGCCGTTCGGTCCATTTGCCATGTTGGGGTTCGGCCGTTTGGTTCGGTCATGTTCGGTTCAGTTCGGGCATTGGAAAAAAGTTCTCTGTGCAAGAAATGATGGCCCCAGACTCAATACAGTGGGCCCAAGGGTTAGAGTGGTAGTTTAAAGATATTGGTCAAAGCCCTCCCTGCCTGTAACTTGGCCCCAGAACCCTGGTGGCAGGTCCTGGGGCTGGAGTGACTGTTTCATGATGCTTTGGGAAATTGACTCTCTCTGTGAGGAATGATGGCCCCGGACCCATGA
>QEPC01010024.1:3983-18792 GCA_003113815.1 Sphenodon punctatus
ATGTGTGAAGGGACACCATTTCCAGAGGTTTCATGCAAATTGGATGGAAGATAAAGAAGATGTAGCCATGAATGTGTATGGAGCTTTTTGTAAAATCACAATATTCAATTGCTTCTTATATTGGTTTCCTTTAACTAATCATTTTAAAACATGGTACAGATAGTGCCCTCTGTTGAGGGCACAACCTCCCCAAGTTTCATTAGAATTGAATAAGAAAAAAAAAGTTATAGCCAGAAATACGTTTTTCAGTTTTGCCCCTTTATTTCAAAAACAAAATGTTGTTTTTGTTTCTATTTTCATTATTATTATTTGTAATTTTTGTTATTGCAATAATAATGAAAATGACAATTTTTGTTATCTTTATTGTAATAACAAAAATGACATTCACACCCCCACATAGTATGACACTCTCCAATATCTATAATTTTAACCTCCCTATCTATAATTTTTAAAAACCCACCCATCAGCTAAGAATAGGAGTACTTGAAAGACACACTAGATAACAGAGACATTTTTTTAAAAAGATCTGCCATGAAACATTGAGCAGAAAACAGAGTATTTTAAAATATTTAAGTTGGTGCAAATTCCCTTGCAAGTCCTGTTGCATGAATTGGCTTTTGCCTTCCTTCATAGTGATGCTCATAGTCTTCATTCTAAGTAAAACTTCTCCTCTATGCAACTGTTTAGCAGATGGTTGCTTTGTGAGGTGCTTCTATAAACAGGAATGCACAAAATTCCAAACTTTTCTGATCCAAACATCTCCCAATGTCACAGGAGGGCAAAGTGGATTCATGTTCCTAAATACAGTTGCCTTGGGTTCCAGATAGGGAACTTTCACTCACCAGTCTTATCCCACTCACTCGCACACTGTGCTCCACAAAACTGAAAAAGTACTTATAAGGACAGGGGTTAAAGGACCCTTTTATGCAGGGTCTAAACTAGAAAGGCACCTGCTCCTACTTCCAGTTTGCATGCGGTAACCAAAGTCTGAGAGAATTTGACTTTAAATGATGTAAAAATCATTTTAAAAAAATAAACTGCAGACTTGTATCACTTCACTCGTCATACCCTAAACCTAACTGACCGAAACTGAAAAGCAAACCCCATCACAGACTTGATGCAGACTGCCTCCCCCTGCATGCTTAAGGCAAGAAAGATGGTTGTCTGACTCAAATGGGTGAGTGTTTGATGCAGAGGCCGGCTGCAGCCCCAATACTCATGGGCTCTTGCTTGGTAGCACTCTAGAAACAGCAGGTACAAATCAATCCGGCCAGGAGCTTTGTGGCATCAGAGAGCAAGCCTGGGCATTAATTACCCTGGTGTGCCATTTGGCAGCAGCTATTTGAACTGCCGCTTCATAACTAGGAGCCACATCCATTCACCCACCCTATCCTGGCAAATATAGCACCTTGGGCCCAATGTATCTGAATGACTGTCTTTTCTCTTATGTTCCATTGCAATCCTTAAGATCAGCTGGCAAGAACCACCTCATGCTGCTAATTCCATCATGGCAGCAAGCCTGTACAGCCAAGCCTGCAATGATGCTTTCTTGGGGGTTGACCGAAGCCCAATCATAAGCCCTTGCTATTTGGCCAGTGGGTGGGGATAGGCTTTAGGAGCTGGTGTTTTAGGTGGGTGTAACAGGGTACGGGTCTCAGGGGGTGCATCTTGGCAGGGTCCAGCCCCAAGAAGCCTAGACCATGCAGGATCTTCACCAAACAGCAGTGTCTTTATTCCTAGTATTGCAATCCTCCACCAGCAGTCAGCCTACTTACATAGTCCATACCTATCCAAGACCCTCTGCTCAGGTACAGTCCTTCCTCAGACCAGGTATGAGCCTCTCTGGGTGTTTTTAAACGAGACGTTATGACACATGGCCACCTATGAGTCACTCATCCGACTGTCCACCAGAAGGTGGAGCAGGGGAATGCATGCTCCCGGGAGACACGCAGCACCCACTCACGGCCACACGCAGCAGAAATCCAGAGTGCGCTATGCAGGGAAAGCCAAAAAGATATGTGTGGCAACCGGCGTCCACACATCCCCTGCCTGTATGAACTGGGGCAGCCAGTCACACCAGCAGACCAGTCCATCATAGGCACTGTGGATGGGGGGACAGCCTTTGCAAGTCACAAAACTGGCCGCAAGTGCTGGGAAGCCCAGGTTTCCCTGGCGCTCATGCCAGGACATGTCATTTTCAAAGACCAGCCCAGTAAAGCTTCCCCTCCCCCATGGTCTGTGAAAGAGGGAATGCAAGGCAGCTGCCACAGTAGCCACTCTGGGAGCTACCTGTTAGACTCCTGCCCATGCACTCCACCTGAGTGGCTGCTCTGCTGTGCCACTCAGTGGCCACAGACTCCTCCCCCCTCCCCTCATTTAAAAAACCCCCTCAGTATCTCAGCCTTCTATCCAGACCCTCACAGGCCAAGCCCAGTCCTCCTCCAGAGTTTCCCTTGCTAGAGCCTTTACTACTCTCAGCTTTCCTAGTTAGCTTCCTCCTTCCAACTGAGCTCCAGCTCTCTCTTTGAGGCCTTAGGCTAGCCTGGCTAAACCCAGGCCCCGCTGGCCTCAGTCAAGCACTCAGCGGCGTATGCAGCTGCTGGCTGCTTAGGTGCTGTGCCAACCCCCTGCATTATTTAATTAACTGATTGATTTAAATTCGGGGGCGGCTGGTGGGTTTTGATGTTGGAGGGGCACTGGAGCAGTAAGGTCAGTGGGCAATGTTCATATAAGCAATGTTTTGTGGTGATCAGTTCCATTAGAGGGGGAATGCTCTACATGCACAGCTTAAAATCTTTTGGATTCAGCACATTTACAATTAAGACTACCGTACACAGTGAGATATATTTCCTTTGTGATTCACAAAATCTAAAGGAGTAAGTGCAGCAATTAAAACTGCTAATGCAAAATACCTTGTAACCTTTCATTTATATAGATCAGTTTTTCTCAGGTCCCTGGAGGACATCAGTCTCTCCTTCAGTGCTCCTCCTGTCCTAAAGTACTGGGCCAAAACCCTACTGCACAAGGCTAATGCAAGTTGGCATATGTGTGTGTCAGCTTGCCAAGTCTGTCTGCCTCTGACTTTATCACCCAGCTTGACTCGTCATTGCTCAGAATTTCTTGGTCAGATGCATTGCTACTGGCTAGGGAGTGTCTCTCTAACTTTGGGGTCTAAGTGTAATGTTACTAACATTTGCCCAGAACCATGAAGTACAGTTCTTTTTCCTTTCAAGTTGCTATGTGAATTTCTCCAGAGGCCTATGGACATGTGAGCCTCTGAAATCCAAAGCATGTCCCAAGGGCTTTGCTCATAAGATTAATCAGGTGATCTAGGAAAGACCATGCGCATTCAGAAAAAGTCAAAGGTTAAAAACAGGGGTGTTTTGTCCCTCATAAATAAAAGTGGTTTGATCCCAAAGCAGCTTGAAGTACTCACTGCTCTGGACAAAGTCCTGTGCTTTAACTTTCTTATGGATTTGTGCTTGTCATAAACTATTGATTTATAACTACTGAGAAAAAGGCGTGCCAGACACGTCTGGTACTACAGGCTGTCATGTGGAGTCCAAAAATTTGCTGTTCATGCAGCATCTTATGGCAGACTTTCCACTTGGCACCAAACAAACTCTTGTAAATGAGGGGGGATTTTGTGACACACACCCCATAACTTAAAATGGAGGTCAAAGTACCTGGCACAGTTTACCTTACATAGCAATAGTCTCAGAAAAGAAATGAGGTGTTTAGTGGGGGTATCACTGGGGTTAGCGCAAGGCTTGGTCTCATTTAACACCATATTAATATGGGAGATGGGGAAAAACAGGCTAATTAAACTTGCAGATGATAACTACATTGGGAAGTATTACAAAAAACAAAGCGGTGAAAGAATTACAAAGAGACTAAGATATTAAAAATAGCGCAGAAACAATATAATGAGATTCAGCCTTGAAAACTGAATATTAATGAATCTGGGGGAAAATATACCCAAAGAAATATTCATTGGCAAAGAGCTATTTGGAAAGCTATAATGCCAATGGAATGATAGTGGAGATGAGCTTGCAAAACAAGTCTCTGCCATTTGAGATTTCATAAACAGGCATTTCACCAGTGAACAAGTTGGTGATAGTTATATGAAAGATGGAAGTATACCTAGGACATGGCATGCAGTTCTAGACATCTCAATAAAAGAAAGGTGATAAATTGGAAGGAATGGGAGAAAGGATGAGAAGGCTAGTTTATGAGAAATAATTTTTAAAACCAAACTTAATAATTTATATCTTGGTCAAATGACCAAGGTAAGATATGATTGCTGTGTACATTTAAAGGCTATACAGTTATCTGCAAATTTTATTAGCCTGTTTTATTACCTCTTCTTCCATATTAATGTGTGTATTAAATGAGACAAGCCTTACATTAACCCCTGTGATTGTGCAATATCATCATTATTATTTATTATTAAACACTGGGCATCTTTAGACATAACAAAGTTGGGTGTCAAAACCCCTAAGCACATGTTTGGCCATTGTGTGTAACCACCATAACAATCCCGACACCAATTTGGCCACCCGTTGAACATGCAATGTGAACACCATTGCATCCCCAGGACAATTTACGTGTTTTGGCTGAATACGTGGCCAACCTTGTATCTAATGATATTGCATGGTGTGTTAGCAGGTACAACATGGGGAACGAGGTGGCAGCACTTGCGTGCCAAGTTCAGGTGGCAAGCAAAACACCAATTTGCCCAAAATGGGCTGTGTGTCTACGCAGCACCACATGGTGAACACAGGGCCAAACCAGCGTTCATATCAAGGTCAAAACACACATTCAGACACCCGTTGACGTCAAGTCTAAAGACACCCACTGTTTCTTTTCTGAACTGATAGCTATATAAGGTAAACCTTAGAGAGGAATTACTTTGTGTGATATAAGGGTATAACTAAAAACAAACATCATGATAAAAGTAGGCAAAGAAAATGTTAAGGTGACTATCAAGAAGAACCTCCTAATGGCTGCATGTATGACATGCAGTAGGCTCCTGAGAAAACTGGCATATATCCCATGAGGTGGGCATCCAGATCTGGACAACTGAACAATGGCGAATCTTTTGTCGCTGGTGGGAGGCAGTGTGTGAGATGACGTAGTAGTTTTTTGCATCTCTAACTTCGTTTAGATGCAAAACTTAATTAGATCTGCAACTATGTTTATCACTCAGCTTAAAATAGAAATTCACTGCGTTTCACTCATTTCCCCCATGCATCTCTCACCCTGAAGTTCTCCAAAGGCAGGGACCCCTCTGCTCACATTTCTAATGATGGTGGAGCTGCACTCCTGTTCTTTGCTTTATCTCTTTACCGTCCTGGTTCATTTTTTCTCTCTCTCATTCTTCTCCCGAACTCACAATGATCTTACCAAATGGCTTGCATGATCAGAGTTGCCCTCCCCACAGCCAACAAGCTGGACATCTTGTCCAGGGTAGCAGTTGAGAGACCCCACCAATCTGAAACCCAGGGCCCATTGGATCTACAGCAGTTGACTTAACCATGCTGCCACCTAGGAGTAGACCTCTCTAGAGTCACAGACCTCTTGATTGGCTGCCTCTAATGTGATTGTAGGGCAGCTTTAGACAGAACATATTTTGGTGTCTGAATGTGTGTTTCATTGATGTTAACACCCGTCTGTGAACTCTCCTCTGAATAGTGTTTGTTCTGTTGACTGCTATAGGCATTGGCAATTGATGTTTAATACTGCCCCCCAATGGAAGGACGCATGTGCACCCTCCAGTCAGTTCTCGTATAATATCCCAGCATGCATTTCTGACGTACTTGTCAATATCATGGTACATTAGCGTCATCACAGAAAGTAGGTGTTAACAGGAAAGAAAATTCTTGACTGACAGCACATTTCATCCAATCAAAGCGTCTCTCTTCTTTTGCCTTATCTCTGGCACAAAAATTTCAAGTTCTGTAATGTTTTGTACCCCACATTTTGTGTGTGTGCTTAACTGCATTGGGTGTGCGCACACACCATAATTCCTCTAGCCCATCAACGTGTTCTTTCTATGCGTCTTTCATGTGTATCCCTTTGCTTGCTTCCCCTCTCCGCCGTCTTCTTCTGGCATGCAAAGTCCCCTTTGCTCCTAAGCGGAGAGAGGGACAGAAAGGAGCAAGTTTTCTTATTCATCCAGAAACATACATCAGGAAAGGAAAAGCCTTTGCTCCTAAGCGGGGAGAAGGTGGGAACTTTAAACACACAGAATCACAGGAAAACCAATGAGTTCAACAGAATAGAGAGTAACATCGCGTCCTCTCCACAAAATGCTAGTCTCTGTGACTGGAAACAGGAAGTAATGGGCGTTTTTTGCATAAACACACACCGCATCTGCTTAGATGCAACAGGGGACACCCAAGTCCAAAAAACACCCATGTTATGGTTGGAGAAGATCCGGGCTGCACTTGGGTGTTTTATCAGGGGCAAAAAGGGGGCTAATGTGTGGTGGAAATTTGTCGCAATGCTTAGAGACAACAGATATACGTGCTTCTGTCCCCAAACACACACATTTCGTTCTGTGTAAAGGCACCCGTAATCTTTCTAGACTGTCTGCTGCTCTAATCCTTGTCTTGCTCTCTGTCTTGTCCCACCCCCAGCTCCTCCTATAGTTACCTGTTTTCTGATTGGTCTTGGCTTTCCTGACTTGGCTTTGGTTGCTGTTTTCTGACTTGGCTCTGGGTTCCTGATTCTGGCACCTGACAGTCCTCAAGCCTGATGTGGGTCCCTCCCTGACTGGACACCTGGAGACTTGTGGACTTCTAGATCTTCTCAGGGTTCTGGGGATGCCTGGCACACTGGGATGTTTTGAGGATGGTATGTATCCCTTGAACCTGTCCCCAGAAGATTGAGTCAAGAGCAATCACAGGGACTCTTATTCGCTGCTGATAAGCTGTGTGGTAGGGAGCGCTCCACTCCACTGCAGCGGGAGCAGTAAGGAAGGACTGGAGTTTTAGCATTGTCATGCGGAGAGAAATGACAGGCCTTAGCAACAGACTGAATCTGAAGTACAAAGGAAAGGGAGGAGCCAAATATGAATTCCAGGTTATGTGCCTTGGGTACAGGTTGGACGGGGATGCTATGAATGGAACTAGAGATGGATGAAAGAGAGGAAGGTTTAGGGGAGAAGATGAGGAGTTCAGTTTTAGGCATTTTAAGCTTGATTTAATGGTGAGACATCCAAGTGGAGATATCAGAGAGACATTTGGTGATGCGTGATGGGATGTAGGAGGAGAAGTGTGGGAGTGGAGAGACAGAATTGAGTATCATCAGCATCCACATGATACTGGAAGCTGTGAGATTCAATGAATTTGCTCAGGGCTAGAGCATAAAGTGGGAAGAGAAGGTGGCCAAAGACAGAGCTTTTGGGAACTCCGGCTGAGAAGGGAAGTGTAATGGAGGAAGTACCAGCAAGAGAAACATTGAAGGAGCAGTTAGAAAAACAGGAAGAGAGCCAGAGATTGCCTGAAATCAACAGGCCCTCTGATCACTTCCCCTTCCTGCTCATTCATGTAGATTTCAATTATACTGGCAGATATAATTTTTAATATAATTAAAAAGGGTTTGGATACTTTCTTGGAGGATAGGCCCACGAATGACTATTAGCCAAGTAGGTTTTGGGAATGTAACCTCTTACTGTTGGGGGTTGGAACAACAGGTAATTGATTGCCCATTGGATTGCCCTGGGAATTGGATTACCAGAGAGATTGGCCACTTGATGGACCATTGGGCTTGATGGACCATTGGTGTGACCCAGTATGGCACTACTTATTTTCTTATAACCTCAGAAAGATCAGAAGCAGCTATGTGGCACTGTGTGGATTGGGGAAGGATTTGGGACCCAGGTGCTGTTCTCATCAATTCCTCAAAATCCTAAAGAGTAAACCTAAGTCGTGGTTTAACCTATAAAGCCTTAAATGGGTTGGGCCCGAGGTATCTGAAAGACCTTCTCCTCCCTCATGTCCTCTTGCAGCCCCTGAGGTCAGTCGGGGGCGCCCTCTTGCAGGTGACATCTCTCCAAGATGTTTTTACAGCTAGGGCATGCAGGGAGGCGTTCTCGGTGGCTGCCCTGTAATTATGGCACTCCTTCCGCCTGGGACTCCACCTAAACCCGAGCCTGTTCATCTTCTGGAAACAATGTAAGACCTTACTACTTGGCAGGCAGGGATGGGGGGGGCATTAAAGAGATTTATTGTTGTTGATGATGATTTTAATTATTTTTAATATTAGTTTTATGATTGTAAGCTACCCTGAGCCTCTGCGGGAAGGGCGGCATATAAATTGGACTAAATAAATAAAATAAATAACAAGAATTAATGAGAGAGTGGCCAACAGATCAAATGTGACCAGAGAATGAGAAGGACAAGAATGGAATAGATGCCTTTACACTTGTCTAGGAGAGGGTCATTGGTGATTTTTGGTGAGAATGGAGAGAATGGAAACCAGATTGAAAGGGGTTGAGGAAGGAATGGGAGAGTTGATGATTCTGTGATTTGTCTTGAGTATGTGTCCGTCCTAGGATGGGACTTTACCCCCAACAGGAAGGACTGATGAGAACACCATCTGGGCCTCCCCCTGTCCACTGCCACATAGGTTGTTTTTAAATGAGAGACCCCCATTTATGGACACTCACCGTCCACATGGCGGAAATCTCGTTTGAATAAGGGGGCATGGGGGTGAGCTCTCCCGTGACCCACGTACTGCTCAACCAGTCTGCACAGGGGACACTCTGGGAAAAGCTGGAGTGTGATGTGCAGGTACAGGGAGACTGGTGCGTGGACAGGGCAGCTGTGCGTGGGGCTGTTTGTTTGAAGCACTCTCCCATGTGCGGCACCCACACACCTGCCCTCCTCACCGATCACCGACCTTCTGCCCCTGTCTCATTTAAAAACACTCATAGTCATTTCCGATCTACTCAAGGCAGTGGCATAGTGGGTGGGAACGGGCCCTTGTGCAGAAGATGGAATGAGCCCTCGGCTGGGGCAATTCATTCCAGTGTGCATGTGCTTTCTACATGTGTGTGGGGCTCCCAGACGTGAGGGCCTTGGGGCGGCTGCAGCTGCTGCACCTATTAGAGCCAGTGTGGTGTAGTGGCTAAGTGTGCAGTACTTGGACCAGGAGGTAGGAGGGAGACCCTGGTTCAAGTCTCTCCTTAGCCATGAACTCACTGGGCAACAATATTGTCTCAGCCTAACCTAAGGGAAGGTGATTCAGTGAGCCTGATGATTTCAGGCAATCTCTTGGTCATGTTGTGGATCTGGGTTCCAGGCAGACAGCATACCTCCTGGAACATCGGAACTGGACAGCAGATAACTGTCTCCATCCCTCTCAGGAGGGAGTCACCACTCTACTCCCTTCTCTTGGCTATTGGGTGATTGTGGGACTGTCATCCTTAATGGTCAAGGACATTTTCCTGATGGATGGGATCCTATGCTGTTCTCTATGTTCCCCAAAGAACCCAAAAGCAATTGCTTTCATTCTGCTGTGCACAACGGGTGAGGCCACATGAGATGTTAACACACCTTGGGCAGCATTATCCCACTTTCAGCAATGTTAATAAGTGATGCAATGGATTGCACGGCCTCCGGCCGCCAAATGTTCACACAGACCTGCTCTGGGGCAGGTAGCTAGCTGACACGCGATGCATCTGTCAGAGAAGGCCAGTGATGCATTGTATGTGAACATTGCCCAAAGTGTGTTAACTGGCTGCCTCCTGTTTGGCCAGGTCTGTGCTGCCCTGCACCGCGGCAGGGTCCACCAGCACCATAGAGAGGCAGGTGCAGGTCACCATTCCCATGCATCCATGTCACGGCTAGGGCTGGGTGCCTGCATGTGTGGGCAGTTCCCTGCCCCGCCCTGGAGCGTGGCAGGACTCGTGACGGCAGCTCACCTGCCCAGTTCCTTGCATCAGGGCAGATCATGTGGCCTGCTCTCTCAGCTAGACCAAAGTGTGGCAGCTGCATTTGCCTTCCCTGTGGTGGACAGGGGATGGTGTGTGGCTTTACCCAATGTTTCCTAGCTTTCCTACTTCTGGAGGTCACATACTGCCATTTGCCTTCCTTATCCTGAAAGTCTGCATCTTATTCCTTATCTCTTGCAACACTTGATGCACTGATTCCTGCTTTCTGTCCACGAATTCCTCATTTTCCCAAATGAGTTGCAGTATTGACACTAGGGGTGTACAATTTGTATTCAAACAAGCACGAATTTAATAGAAAATGCCCTTTTTGGGAGAATCCAAAATTCAGACACGCCCCCAATTTCAGATTCCTTGGGGTGCCCTCAGCCCTGACCTTTTCCTGGTGCTTGCACACATGTGCGTCACAGTAGCTCTGCTGGCTCCCCTGCACTTGTACATATTATTTATCATTTCATGTGTAAAGTGCATTCTGTACGTTATCTAAAATTCCATAAAAGACAAAAATACAAAAAAAGACAAAAAACCCTCACAAATATTGGAGAGACAAAAAGACAAAACTTACCCTCTATGCACATCCCTAATTTAGACCATCCTGCAGCCCCCTGACCACCTCCTCCAGCAGGACCACCAGCTTGCTCTTTCGTAGTTGGTGTCCGCTTTATCACGTGCATTAATACACACCCGCTGTCACCGCAGGGAAGTCCGGGACTCAAAAAGACGTGCAGCTTCTGTCTCATGAGAAGGGCAGAACTGCAGATTTTTTGCCAGCAAATATGCACGTCTGCCAGGGTAGGGGATAGTTACTCTGTTGGATGCCCATGTTTTTTGGAAAGGATCTGCATTTCTGCCCTTCTTAAGAGACAGAAGCTATGCATCTTTTGAGTCCTGGACTTTCACGTGATTCTTACGGTGTGTATTAATGCATGTGAGAAAGTGCCCATAGTCTTCCTTCTTCAGGAAGGAAGAAAAACATGATACACATCCTGCAGGTCTCAAAAAACATCATCACCGTTCATATTCTCTATATATTGGACACAAGAGAGAGGCCCTCCCTGACACTCTCTCTCTCTCTCTCGTTAGGCAGTTTCCCCTGTTTTCTGCCCTGACTTCTCACTCCTGTGTTCCTGCTTAGCTGCTAGTCGTCTCAGATTGTTGAGTTTCTGAGAATGTTCAGCAGAAATGAACCCCATCCCTAATTAAGGCTCTGTGGACTCTATACTCCCATTGTCTTGACTCTGTAGCACGTGGTCTTACACAGTCTCTGCAACAAGAGGTAAATACAAACTCACAGACTCCTTTATTCACCTCCTTTTGAAATCTGTTTCTGTCCTTCAGAACTGCCAGGCAAAGTCCCCAGATTTCTACCCTGTTTACTTGCTCCTGTGCCATTCCCTCATGTGAGTATCACTGCCTAGCTTCAGATCTTCTAAGCTGCTGAGGTTTTGAATGTGCTATTCAGGAGCTAACCTTGCTTCCCCTAATCAAGTCTCCACTTTGAATAAGTGCACATAGATGTGTGTGTACATAACATCATATAGGTTGAAACAAATATCAAAGGGACTCAAGTACACTTCCTTCCGGTGGAGGCCCGGGGGGCCCCGGACCTTGCCTCATTTCGGAGACAGTGCAAGACCTGGCTGTTCCACCAAGTCTTTGGTGAGTGAGGGAGGCTGGATGGGGAGGATGGGGTGGTTGTTGTTTTTTGCCTCCCTTTTATTTATTTTATATATTTTATGTATATTTTTAAGTATTTAAATTTTTGTAAGCCACCTTGAGCTGCCTAGGCAGGAGAGGTGGGATTTATTTATTTATTTCACCATTTTTCTACCCTGCACCCTCCTGCTCACAGAGCAGCTCGGGGTGGCTTATAAGACATATAAATGGTATAAATAAATAAATAAGTATTAATTAAATTTGTGGTAAACTTCATGAATAAAATTGACAGTCTTTTTTCTTTTTTTTTATGAATCTTTTTGTTAATCTGTTTAATATTCATCAACTCAATATTTAACATTAATTTGCTAAGTCCATCTGATTCTTTAGTGATTGACTGTGTCACATGATGTAGGACATGTTATTTGAGTGGATGGGTGAATTTTAACAAGTTTGATATTTCAATGCAAACTGTTCAATGTAAAATATTGAATTGATCAAATGTGTACTTTGACTTCATTAAGAATCAAATTAGTCATATTTAATGACTGTTCATATAAATATCCAAATTCAGTTAAATTGAATTGGAAGATTCACTACTGGAAAAGAATCTTTGAATTAAAAGACTGATTTAGTTCAGGCCAAATATGCTGGTATGTGTGTGTTTGTATATATCCGGGATTAACTGGAATTTGATAAATGCATTTGTCTCAGTAAAGAGAACAAAGGTTTAAATGGCATGGATATAAAATATCCTCTTACTTGTCGAACTGAGTTTATCCAAGTGTTAGCTGAGGAGGTACATGGGAAAGGCAATGTGAGGAGTATTATGTTGCAACTGTTATTGCTGTACCTCTTTTGTGGACAAAGCAAGGAATTCAGTTTCCAAAAGGAGGCATTTTCACGAGCACTGCATTTAGAAATAGCTATGTGTTTTTACTCCATTTCTGAGTGAAGTCAACTGTTAACTAAGGATTCACTAAGAATTTCCAATCACAAAATGTATTGTTTGCAGTCATGTGTTAGAAACTCTAACATGACATTTCCAGTTATAAATAGTAATAATCTCTTACAGATAAATAACTCTGAGTCTCATGAGGATGAGTAACTACATGACTACATTTATCACCATGTTTTTGAACTCATTCTTAAATGTTAAAGGTATCTTCTTAGCTCATGAAGTAGTTTATTCAAATAAAGATAAATCTGAATCGAGGCAATGCTGTTACTTACTATTCCTATGCATTAGGCATTTTAGGGGGAAATAAGTTTAGACTCCATAGTATATTTGCACATACAATGATATTTCAGAGTAAAAAAATTTATATGGAATTAATTCTGTCATGTTTTGTGATTGCAGACGTGCCTGAGCCTTTAATTCTTGCCTTACAACAATGGAGGCATAGAGAGATTTGTCTATTGGCTTTTATTCTTACTAGCTCACAGATAGTACGAGAGATTAGCCATACAATTTTATATGCTGCCAAACCGCCACAGTGCAAGATACCAGTGAATTATAACAGCTGCTGCTTGCACACAAAGTGGGTTCATCATGTCACATATCACCGAGGAAATGCAGTACCCCTAAATAGGGGAGTGATGAATTAACAGCAGGAAATATCTCTAGCAACTCACAATGTGATGACACATCTGTCACCTGGCCTAATTGAATGGATGAAATCAAGTATTCTCTGGCTAGCCTACTCTTAAACAATAACCGTAAATAAAGTGTCCTAGCAGTAGCAGCTTGAATAAATCCTAATGCTTGCACTTGCAATGTTTCAATGGCCGTTTTTAGATGAGACGCAAACATGGCGGTAGACCCATTCCCCATGCACCCAGATGCACATCTGAAGGGGTGTGTGGGAGGTGGGGGGCGCACGCTCCCATGCACTTCCCACTCATGCCCACACATGAAACATCAGGGGAAAACCCGGGATGATCCGTGCGGGGGGAGGCCAAACTCTGTGTGGGTAGGGTCATGTACCCATCACACCCCCATCCCTGGCCTGTTTGATTCTCCCCCCCCCCCCGAGTTGTGCGTGGGTGCTCCATGCAGCGCGCACAGACCTGCACCATCCCCCCGCCACTGTGCCCATTTAAAAACGGCCAATGAGAGAAAGAGAGAGGTAATTTTGTTCCCTTTCTTCTGAGCAAGTAAAAGATTATTCCAAAAGCAATATAGCAGCTATACCTTTTGTGCAGCCTTTAACGGTTTTGTTTGATTCTCACCCTCTCTCTGCCTCAAGCACCTAATGTAACAAAGAGAATTAGCAGACAAGAAAGGGAAATGACACAATAAATTACTCTAAAAAGCAATTGGTTCTCTGAGCAAAAATGTGGCAGGTGTTGCAATAGATAGGTTTATTAAAGCGTAACCAAAGGTCATTGCTTATAAACAAACATACCTATACAAATCGAGACAAACAAACCAAACAAATTGCAAAAACCCATTTTGACAAAAGGGCAGGGCAAAAACATATAAAATAAAAACTACTTAAAACTAAAATGTCCTCAAGGGACAGAAAGAGAACCCTAATGTAACTTACAAATAACATGGCCCTATGAGATCTCAAATGGGGGCAATTTAACTCAAAAGTTACAGCGGAAGTTTATACAAAGCAGTGTTGCAATAAGATCTGCTTAGCCAGTGGAAGCATGTAAGTGGAAAAACTGCAAGGGGAAAGGGAACTGCAAGGAAATAATATCTTAACCCTTCCACGCCTTCCCTGCCCTTCCACGCCTTCCCTGCTCCCCTAAGCGCCTTCGTCCCTTCTCACTTGCTGCCCCCCATGCAGGGGCGGATTGGGAACTCAAAGTGGCCCAGGAAAATATAGTCTTAGTGGCCCTGTGCCGGCGGCAAAGCCGCCGGGGCGCCAAAAACGGGTCAAGGGGGCGTGGCTTCGGGGGGCGTGGCTTCGGGAGGCACAGAGTGTGCCGGATTTGGGGCATGTCAGAGCTGAGTCCCCAGACTCAGATCCTCAGCAGCCTGGCAGGGGTGAGTGGGAGGTTATGGGGGGCTGGCAAGGAGGGGAGACTGCCACTGGTGGGGGTACTGGCCCTCATTTCAGTGCTCTGGCTCCCCAAATCACTCAGTTTCAGTGCTCTGTGGCCCCCAAACGCAAAAAATCACTGTCCCTTGCTATGCATCCTACAGTAAGGCTTCTTCATTCCTACACCAGCTGCACTAGTATT
>QEPC01010024.1:22799-70641 GCA_003113815.1 Sphenodon punctatus
AACCCCCCCCCCCCCAAAAAAAAATGTTAAATAAAATTTTTTTTAAAGCACAAGCGGCGGCGGGACCGGCCCCCCCTGCCAGCCCCAGCCCCCCGGGAATGTTCCCGGTCACTTCTATGGCCAATCCGCCCCTGCCCCCATGCCTGGAACTCCCTCCCTGTCCACATCCGCCTTGACTCCTCCCTTCATACCTTCAAATCTCTCCTTAAAACTCACCTCTTTCGCTCTGCTCTGTCTGACTCTTTATCCTGCTGTCCCTCTGTTCCCCTTCCTATGTCTCTCCCCCAGCTCCTGTCTCTCAGATTGTAAGCCCTAGGGGCAGGGACCATGTCTATTTTATTACTTTGTAGCCAGATACACTGCTGGCGCTATATAAATGTTTGTTAATAATAATAATAATAATTTGTAAAAGCAAAGCAATCGGAAAGATAAAATAAAGCACATGTGAGTGATGCCTGTTTCTTGGAACCTTCACTGAAAGATAGCATTTATGATCAGGCCAGGATTTTTAGTCTTAATTTGCAATAATAATATTATTATTAGAACTATGGTTTGTTTTTAATTTAAAATTGATTCATGCGTAGATGACCAATTTATAAAAAAGATTTTTAAAGAGAAGAACCCTAACTAAAATGAAACAGCCTAAAGAAGTGCTCAGTAGCCCCAAAGGGCAGATAGGTTTCCTGAGTCAATTCAAAAGTGATGAGTATGCATTTCATTACCATAAGGAGGTCACTATAAGCAACCTACTAAACTGAATCTGACTCACTGAGACAAGACCCATAAAACACACAAAGGAAGTTGGGATGGTGTTTGAAAATAGTCTGCTTAAAGGAGAGCCAGTGTTGATCCTACAGTAAAACGCGTCCATACCCTATGTGCTCCCCATAGCCTCAAGAGTGCCAATCCCTTTGCTTACCCAAAGTCAATGGAAAACTCAAGGTGGAAGGGAGCGTGTCCAGTTACTGGAAAGACACAGTGATGTGCCCCTGGGGCGTTTATAGACGAGACCAAAAAGGCAGCTGATCCTTTGATCAGCCGCCTTTCTTGGCACTCGTCTACTCGCTGGGGCTGCTTTTTATTCCGCGTTGGAGGGGGCAGGCGATCCTGCCCCCTCCGACGTGGATTCCCGAAGTGCCGGCTTTATGCCGCACTTCCTGGTTCTGTGGGCGAGTGCGCATGCGCGGAAGGGCGCACATGCACACTCGCACTCTGTGCCGTGTCTGAACAGCAGACACGGCATGCAGAGACGGCGCGGAGGGAAAAGCCGGCATTTAGCGATCCCACTTGTAAGCAGGATCATCTATAAACGCCCCTGGTGTGCAATTATTTTTAAAATGGACACACCCACACTAGCATAGATTGAAAAGGATTTGAGAAGCATTTAGGGGGTAACAATATAATCTAATGTAGATAAAGGTGTAGCCTGGTAGATATGGTATTTTATTTGTTTAACCATTTTTCTACCCTGCCTCCTCCTGCTCAGAGAGCTTACAAGGTGCATAAATAAAAACATAGCATAATAAAAATAACACACATAAAATATCATTAAAAACATTAAAATGCTAAAAATAAACTAAAAGGGCAGAATCCCCCCTCCTCACCCAACACCACCGAACCCGTCTCCCACTCCAAAGGCCTGGCGGAACAGCCAGGTCTTACACTGTCTACAGAAAGAGGGGAGGTCCAGGGCCAGGCGGGCCTCCATGAGGAGGGAGTTCCACAGCCTGGTAGCGGCTACCAAGAACACCCTCCTCATCGTCGCCACTTGGGGGACTTCGAGTTGGGCGTCCCCAGCCAACCGCAGGGGCCGCAATGCAATTTGGGACCTGAGGTGGTCGCACAGGTAAGCCGGGCCCAGTCCGTTTAGGTTTTATAGGTCATTACCAGCACCTTGAATTGGGCCCAGAAGATAATAGGCAGCTAGTGCAGAGAATGAAGCACCGGTGTAATGTGCTTGCGGCACCTATCCCTGTTAAGAGACGGGCCGCCGCATTCTGCACCAGCTGCAACCTCCAGACCGTCCCCAAGGGCAGCCCACGTAGAGTGCGTTACAGTAGTCTAGAGGTAATAAAGGCATGGATGATGGTGGCCAGATCCAAGTCTGAAACATACAGCCAAAGCCGCGTACCAGATGTAACTGACAAAATGCTCCCCTCGCCACAGCCTCCACCTGGAGATTCAGGCGGAGCTGTGAGTCAAGGAGCACCCCCAGACTACGGACCTGTGTGGCCAAAGGGGGGCAGACCCCATCGATGATGGGGGCCACCCCCCCAGCCCTACCCACCAACATCACCTCCGTCTTGTCGGGATTCAACTTCAGATGGCTCGCCCTCATCCAGTCTCCCAGAGTTGCCAAGAACCGGGTGAGCACCGAGACTGCTGGGCCTGGGTCTGCAGAAAAAGAGAGGTAGAGTTTTGTGTCATCAACGTACTGATGACAACGCACTCCAAACTCTCTCACGACCTCACTCAAAGGTTGCATATACACGTTGAACAGGAGAGGTGACAGAATAGAACCCTGCAGGACTCCACACGTGAGGTCCCAGCGAGATGAAGTACATTATTGGGCTTGGGAGAGCAGAGTCCAAATACCATTTTAACCAAGAATCTACTGAGTGGTCCTAGGCAAGCCACTGGGTGTTTTTAAATGTGACGCTACCACATATGACCACCCATTAACCACTTATCCAAATGCCTGTGTGAAGGTGGTGCATGGGGATGCATGCTCCTGTGACCCACACAGCAACCAGTCATGGCCACTCATGGGGCACTGCCAAAAAATCCAGAGTGTGCTGTGTGGAGCAAGCTAAAATAGTGCCTGGGAACAGGCATCCACGCATTGCCTGTTAGTATGAACTGGGGCACCCACCCATGCCAACAGACAGGTCTGTGGTTGGCTGTCTCCCCAGTCCCGATTGCAGCCCTGCTGGGAGCTCTCTGGAAGGCTCTTAAAGGACACACATGAGAAATACAACACCATGGTGGCTCAAAGCACAACAAATCCCTCTCGCGACGCATGAGAGAAGAGCCAATGCCATGGAGGGCACTCCAGCAGTGTATGTCCCGCCCAGTATGCACCTCTGCTTCATCGTTGCCCGGGACTGCTAGCAGCTGCCCTGGCTCCTGGGCAGGAAGGGGTTACTGGCCCCTATGCCTTGTTTGCAGGGCTGGTCCATGTAGGGAGTGCATGGAGGCTGTGCATGGGCACAGTAGCCTCCCGGGGAGCCGCCGGTTAGAATTGCTCCCCGCTCACTCCACATGTGTGGATACCCCACAGCTGTTGTGCCACTCAGCAGCCACAGACCCCTCCTTAGGTCTTGCTCATTTAAAAACACCCATTATCTTCCAGCCTCAGTTCCCCATCTGAAAAATATGAATTACCTCACAGGGTCTTTGTAAGGGTGAACTGGATAAGGGTTGTAAAGCACTTTGAACACGGAAAGTGTTATATAAGCGATAATAAATATAATTTTCCACACTGCTAGATACAATCCCGAAGCCAAATGATACAGCACTAGTCTCCTTTCTAAATTCTGCTACTGAATTCTGGCAAGTTTGCACAATCCTGACAGTGCCAAGCTAACTTTTATATCATTTGGATTTGATATCATTTGGAACAGCTTAATTTCCATATTGCTCTAGGGTAAATAATGGCACTCACACCTCGGCCTTAGTGAAGGAAAATATTGGAAGATATTGCTTTTGTCACCTCCTTTTTGATCTGACAAACATCCCAGAAATCTTTCAGAAGAATATTATTTAATTTCTGCAAGGGCGAGAGAGAGAGAGAGAGAGAGAGAGGTGGGGGTGGGGAGGGAACTTGTATGGATGTCATTTTAATTTATGCCAGGGAAAGAAAATTATGTAAAGTAAAAACATGCCCTATTTCTTTTTCTTTTTTCTTTTTTTAAAGATTCCTGGAGTAAAATGGAAACAAAATTGTTGGTAGATCTCAATAATGTCCATTTGGCATCCTGAAATGTTTCATGTCTGAATTGCTAGCTTTTGAGACAGCCTAGAGAGATAGAATGGTTGCCATGTTGGTCCCAAAAATAAGAAATGGAGACAAAGTGGTTGGGGTGATATATCTTTTGTTGGCTTGAAATCTTGCATAATTTCATCAATTACAGTTGTACCAATATAAAAGATATCAACTGAACTATTTTGTCTCCATCTCTAGCTTTTGAGAGATTGTATGATTTCAAGTGTGTTGCCATTTCAATCTTTTCTACTCCAAGGGGTGGTATGTCAATACAAATTGCCTAGAGAGTGCTAAGCATAAAGACATCATATTAAGTCAGTGTACTACAGAGAAACGCTCATGTCTGTCAGCAGAGTAAGCCGAGCTCAGCTGCTTATGAGTCAACAGATGTGAACAACGTTGCCAACCTTGGGGGTATATCATAATTTTGACTTAAGTGGTTGTGTGTAAAGAATGCTTGGCTAAGAGATGTCAAATACAAGAGATGTCGGGTTTTCTTTTTTAACTCCTGGAACGAAGCCCAAAGATCGCCCAAGCTTAAATCAGCAGACCCGGACCTGCTAGAAAATGGGGCAGCTCAAGCTGTCATCGCTGATGTAGCTGCACCTTAAGACCCTACATGGTTGGAAGTGATCATGATACACAGTACAGAAGAAATAAGCATGTTCAGCTGCTTACAAACTCAGCTTAATTTCCATGTGGCTGTAGGCAAAGGGCACTTGCACCGAGGCAGCCTTAGTAAAGGAAAAGAATCTTCTTCAGAAGACGCCTAAGCCTGTGGCTCCCAGCATGGTTTACCATGGCAGTCGGCTCGCATTCTCCCTGCCATGGACCATGAGGGAGGAGAAAGTGCACCGCTCTGGCCTTTGAACTTGACATGTCACACTCCCAGCATGAGCACAGGGGAAACTGGGCTCCCCCAGCACTCGCAACCAGTTTCCGTGACTTACAAAGGCTGCGTCCCCTCCCACAGTGCCTCTGAGCGGCAGACACTGGCATGGCTGACTGCCCCAGTTCATATGGGCAGGCAATCCATGCACATGTTTGGCTTGCCCTGCATGACGCACTCTGGATTTCTCAGCGGTACGGCATACGTGGCCATGAGTGGGTGCTGCATGGCTCGTGGGAGTGTGCATGCCCCCACACCACCTTCAGATGGGTGGTCGGATGAGTGGTAAATCTTGTTTAAAAAACACCCTTACGTTTGCACGATAGTGACAACGTAGCTGCTTGCTAGTCCAAATGTTCTCAGTCAAGGCTTTCAGTTTGGCCCATTGAAGTCCAAGAACCAAGACAGTCCAATTCAAAACACAGAAATAAGAGCAAATACAACATATAATAAAGCACAGAGATATGCTACTAGAAGCTGTTGTCCTTCCATGGTTAAGGCAGTAATTAAGATTTTTGAAGCAGAGAAACTGCATCATCCAATAACTCGAGCAGTGAGAATAACTCCCATCATACCTTACAAAGGAAATACGACTGCAAAACTGTAAAGTATGATCATAAGGAGACAGTATCCCAGGACACCGGCCACACACTCAAATGAGATGCCTGTTGTACTCATTAAATTCAGGAGGCAAAACATTCGTAAGCATCCAATTGCACTAATTCCATACACATAACCAAACTGAATTTTACCAGCCAGCAATGTGGCTCCAAAGGCTAGACAGAAGACCACTGGTGTTGCCAAATCTGTATCATTCATTATTCTGCCATCTGCTACCTTTTTATTTATTTATTTATTTTCAAACTTTTACTACTCCACCCCTCCTGCCACAGGCAGCTCGGGGCGGCTTACAATTAGTAAAACAACAATTAAAACAATTAAAAGGAAGAAAAGAAAATAACCCTATACCCAAAAAACCTCTTCACCCATCTCCCCCACCAAATGCCTGGCAGAACTGCCAGGTCTTACAACTTCTCCGAAAAGAGGGGAGATCCGGGGCCAACCAGGCCTCCACCGGAAGGAAGTTCCACAGCCGTGGTACGGTCACCAAGAACACCCTCCCTGCATGGCCCCCTGGAAGACTCGGGGGACCTTGAGCAGGGCACCCCCAGATGACCGCAGGGGTCGATCCAGCACCCAGGGAGTGAGGTGGTCCCACAGATAGATAGGGCCTAGGCCATTTAGGACTTTATAGGCCAAAACCAACACCTTGAATCGGGCCCGGACAACCACCGGCAGCCAGTGCAGAGAGTGGAGCACTGGCATAATATGCTCCTGGCGGCCCAGTCCTACCAGAAGATGGGCTGCCGCATTCTGCACCAGCTGCAGTTTCCAAGCCGTCACCATGGGTAGCCCCACGTAGATCGCGTTACAGTAGTCCAATCTGGAGGTGATGAAAGTATGGATGATGGTGGCCAGGTCAGAGCCTGAGACAAACGGCCGAAGCCGTTGCACCAGATGTAATTGGTAAAAGGTACTCCTCGCCACAGCCTCCACCTGGGTATCCAGGCGGAGCTGCACGTCGAGGAGCACCCCCAGACTCTGTACCTGGGGTACCAATGGAGGTCAGGTCCCGCCAATAACGGGGGTCACCATCTCCATCGCCTTACCCAACAACATCACTTCCATCTTGTCGGGATTCAGCCTCAGTTAGTTAGTCTTCATCCAGTCCCCCCGCAGCTGTCAAACACCAAGTAAGCACTGAGACTGCAGGGCCTGGGTCTGTTGAAAAAGAGAGATACAGCTGGGTGTCATCAGCATATTTATTTATTTTTATTTTATTTATTTTATAGATTTTTATCCCGCCCCCTTCTGCAATGCAGCTCGGGGCGGCTGACAACAATAGTAAAAACAATTAAAACAATTAAAATATAAATATAAAATGCATCAGTAAAACAGGGCTAAAAGACAGTAATAAATAAATACATGGGCGGGGGATTAAAATCACACCCCCCATCCTCCCTCCCAAAGGCCTGGGCAAACAGCCAGGTCTTACAGTTCTGCCGAAATGTCAAAAGGCTTGGGGCCAGGCGAGCTTCCTCCGGAAGGGAGTTCCACAGCCGCGGCCCTACCACCGAGAATGCTCGCTCCATCGTGGCCCCCCGCTTAACACGGGGGACCTCCAGGAGGGCACCCCCGGCAGACCGCAGGAGCCGTTCCGGGGCGCGAAGGGCGAGGCGGTCCCTAAGGTAAGAGGGGCCAAGGCCGTATAGGGCTTTATAGATCATCACTAGGACCTTGAACTTGGCCCGGCACACTATCGGCAGCCAGTGCAGCGCTCGGAGCACCGGTGTAATGTGCTCCCGGCGACCCGTCCCCGTAAGAAGACGAGCCGCCGCATTCTGCACCAGCTGCAGCCTCCGGGCCAAGAACAAGGGAAGCCCCACGTAGAGCGCGTTGCAGTAGTCGAGCCGCGAGGTGACGAAGGCATGGATGAGGGAGGCCAGGTCCGGGCCAGAGACATACGGACGCAGCCTACGTACCAGATAAAGCTGGCGGAAGGCAGCCTTAGCGACTGCCTCCACCTGCCGCTCCAGCCGCAGGTCTGCGTCCAATATGACCCCCAGACTCCGGACCTGCTGAGCTACAGGGGGGCAAACCCCCCCAACCAGGGGGGCCACCACCCCCTTCGCCCTCCCCACCACCATCACCTCCGTCTTATCTGGGTTGAGCTTCAGTCTGCTCCGCCGCATCCAATCCGCCACGGCCTCCAAACATTGGGATAGCACCGAGACAGCAGGGTCTGGGTCAGTAGAAAACGAGAGGTACAGCTGAGTATCATCAGCATACTGGTGACATCGCACCCCGAACCCTCTCACGACCTCCCCCAAGGGCTGCATATAGATGTTAAATAATAATGGAGACAAGATCGATCCCTGCGGAACGCCACACGGTAAGGCGCGGGGGCTCGATGTTTCCTCCCCCAACACCACCCGCTGGCTCCTCCCCGAGAGGAATGAACGGAACCATTCAAGAACAGTCCCGTCCAGACCCCCCCGGTCACGCAGTCGTCTCAACAGCAGCCCATGGTCCACGGTGTCAAAAGCGGCCGAGAGATCGAGCAGGATGAGAAATGTCGAACATCCCGCATCCATCTCCCGGCGGAGGTCGTCCACCAAGGCCACCAACGCCGTCTCGGTGCCATAGCCGGGGCGGAACCCAGATTGAAAAGGGTCAAGGAGCCCGATATTATCTAGATGACCCTGGAGCTGGAGCGCCACTGCCCGCTCAATAACCTTCCCTAAAAAGGGAAGGTTAGAGACAGGTCGGTAGCTGGCGAGCGCGTCTACGTCCAACGATGGTTTTTTCAGCAGGGGGCGCACCACAGCCTCTTTTAAGCAAGGCGACAACCTCCCCTGCCGAAGGGACGCATTCACCACCCTCGCCAGCACCGTCCCCAACGTCTCCCCGGAAGCTTTTATTAACCAGGACGGGCATGGATCTAGTTGACAACACGTGGCCCTCACAGACCCCAGGACATCCACCACATCGGCTGGCGTCACTTCCTGAAACTCACCCCATAAAGATGGACCAGACGGACCCTCCGCCCCCCCGCGCTCTTCCCCTACTGCTATCAACCCAGCGTCGAAATCGGCCTGAATCCGAGCGATCTTGTCTGCGAAGTAGATGACAAACTCCTCACAGCGGGCCCGGGACAAGTCCCCATCCAGGCGGAGGGAGGCCGGACTAACCAGCCCCCGCACCACCCGAAACAGCTCCGCTGGACGCGACTTCGCAGACGCTATGAGGACGGCGAGGAATTCCTTCCTCGCCGTCCTCACAGCCTCCACATAGGACCGCAAATGGGCCCTATGGAGAAGACGATCGGAGACAGACCGAGTCCGACGCCAGCGTCGCTCTAGCCTCCTGCCCACACGCTTCATACACCGCAGCCCCTCAGTAAACCAAGGGGTCCTGCGGTGACGAGACCGAGGCAGAAGGCGCCTCGGAGCCACCCTGTCAATGGCCTCCTCCAGCAAGATGTTCCAATGCCGGACCAGCTCATCCACAGAGTGACCGTCCACATCCAGGGTAAGCTCCCTCAGGACCTCCTGGAACCGCTGGGGTTCCATCAGCCTCCGAGGGCGGACCATCCTAACTGGTCCCTTCCCCTTCTGGAGGGGGCGCGCTAAAAGACCGGCCTGAAGGAGGTAATGGTCCGTCCACGACAAGGGCACCGCTGTCACCTCCCCCACAACCGGACCCCCCGCCTCAAGGCCAGAGCCGAAGATCAGGTCGAGGATATGTCCCCCCACGTGGGTCGGGCAGATCACCTCCTGGGACAAGTTCATAGTTGCCATGGCGGCCATGAACTCCCGCTCCGCCCCAACAAGGCCGGCATCGGCGTGGACGTTGAAGTCCCCCAGAACCAAAGTCCTGGGGGAGCCCAACACCACCTCCGAGGCCAGCTCCGCTAGAGCGGTAAGGGATGCCGCCGGGCATGAAGGGGCCCGGTACACCAGCAGCACCCCTAGCTTGCCCCCAGCCAAATCGATCACCACGTGCAGAGCCTCTACACCCACAATCTCCGGCACTGGATACCTCCTAACAGGCCAGTCTTCCCTAAAAACAATAGCTACGCCTCCTCCCCGGCCGCTCATGCGGGGCTGATGCTGCACGGCATACCCAGCTGGAACCAGATCCGCCAAAGTTGGACCGGCCAGATCATCCAGCCAGGTCTCCGTGATGCATGCGAGGTCCACGGCCCCATCCACGATCAAATCGTGGATAATCGGGGCCTTGTTGACCACGGACCTCGCATTCATCAGCACCAGCCCCCCACGCGCGGACCCTGGACTCGGCACCTCCCTCCCCCTTAGTGGGGGGGTGATGACCTCCACCTCCCTCAGGCACCGTGGACCCCTAGGGGCCCGTGCCTTCCCACCCCATGGACCATACCGTCCGCGCCCCATCACGACCCCAATGGCCATGCCCTCCCCTCCGTCCACCCAATCCCGGCCCTTCAGACCCGGCTGCTTGCCCCCCGGCCCTCCCTCCCCCCCTCCCCCCCATAACCCTCCCCCCCCCAACCATACCCTCCCCATTCTCCCTCGGTCTCCCCCTCTCACGGGGAGACCGAGCCACCCCCTCCCCCCCAACCCTCCCGGTCCTCCCCCTGCTCTCACCAGGGGGAGTCCCTGGGTCCACCCCCCTCATTACCCCACCCGTGCCAATACCCCCACCCTACCACCCTAGCCCTGAAAAATAAACAAGGCCCACACAATATACAATACCCCCCTGCCACCCCCTGCAGTCCCCCAAAGTACCCTAAAAGTGCCGCGCCCTTTGGCCGCGGCCCTTCGGCCGCGAGCCTGCGGCCGCGGACTACAACTCCGCCGCTGTCCTTGGGGCTTTGAGCCCCCGCTACTTCCGGGTGGGGGGGGAGGGGACAGGACAGCCCACGTGGCTGCCCTCTGCGTTCCCCCCCCTAGCCCCCAACCTTGCTAATAGATGTTCTGCTCCCCGCAGGTGTTCAGCGGGGACAGGAAGCGGCGGCGGCAGCCCCAACAGCGGATCCCGGTGGCGGCGGCAGCGGCGGCGGCGGTGGTAGGGCAGGCGGAGCTCCAGAGCCCCCCGCAGCAGCAACAGCAGGTAGGTGGTGTAGGATAGTCCCCTGCAAGCCTCAAGGAGGCTATTGATGACACCGCATGCCGAACCTCCTGATCACATCACCGAGTGACTGCATGTATATGTTAAACAGGAGAGGGGACAAAACTGAACCCTGCGGGACTCCACACGAAAGGTCTCGGTATGATGAAAAAGATTCCCCACCGTTGCGTTCTACCGGTCAGAAAAGAGTGGAACTATTCGAGAACAGTCCCGCCCACCCCTGCACAGTCCCGCAGGCACATCACCAACATCCCATGATCAACTGTATCAAATGCAGCCAAAAGATCTAATAGAACTAACCGGGTGTAATGACCCTGGTCCATTTCCCGGTGCAGATCATCCATCAAAGCCACAAGCGCAGTCTCGGTGCTATACCCCAGACGAAATCCCGACTGAAAGGGGTCCAGATAACCGATGCGGTCAAGATGTCTCTGCAGCTGTTGAGCCACTACCCATTCAATAACTTTCCCTAAAAAGGGAAGGTTAGAGACAGGCCGATAGCTGGCAAGGGAGTCAAGCGATGGTTTCTTGAGCAGAGGTTGAACCACTGCGTCCTTGAGACAGCCCGGCACTCTGCCCTCCTGAAGGGAGGCGTTGACCACCCCAGCCAGCAATGGCCCCATTGTCTCCCGGCAAGATTTAATCAGCCAGGACGGGCAAGGATCTAATTCACAAAATGTGGCCCTGACAGCCCCAAGAACACCAACCACATCAGCGAGTGTCACCGACTGAAATTGATCCCACAAAAGCGGACAAGACGGGGCTTCCATAACCTCCAGTTCCCCATGTGTATTAATTGCGGCATCGAAGTCGTGGTGAATCTGAGCGATTTTATCCACAAAATAATCCACAAACATGTCACAGCGAGCAGTAGAGGAAGGAGGCCGGACTGACCAGCCCCTGCACCACCTGGAAAAACTCCACTGGATGGGATTTAGCAGATGCTATGAGGGTAGCAAAAAACTTCTTTTTTGCTGCCCGCATAGCTATGGCATAGGCTCGTAAACTGGTTCTATGACGCAATCTGTCAGTTTCAGCATGCGAATGATGCCACCGTCGCCACCCTTCTTGCTTCAGCTCCCGCAGTTCCTCGGAGAACCTAGGAAGCCTGTGGAACTGTCACCTAGGTAGCAGACGCCTAGGAACTGTCCGATCAATGGCCTCCGTCAGCAAGGTATTCCATAAGAAGATGAGGTCATCGATGGAACAGTCATCAAGGTCAGATGGAAACTCACCCAGAGCCTTCCGGAACCGATCTGGTTCCATCAGCTTCCGAGGGCGAACCATCCGAATCAGTTCTGCACCTTTCCAGGGGCAGACATGTGCCAGGAGTGAGGCCTGCAGGAGCTAATGGTCCGTCCATGACAAGGGTACATCTGATAACTCCCCCCACTAACGGAACATTCGCCTCAAGGCCGGTGCAAAACACAAGGTCTAAGGTATGTCCCCCCTGATGTGTCAGGCTGGTAACTCTGGGACAGGTCCATGGAGGCCATGAACTCATAATCCACTCCCATAAGCTCAGCGTCGGTGTGAATGTTGCAGTCCCCCAAGACTACTGACTTTGGAGACCGCAACACCACCCCCGACACCACATCTGCTAAAGCATGTAGGGAGGCTGCTGCACAGGTAGGTGCATGGTATACAAGCAGCATTCCCAAACTGTCACCTGTCAAATCAAACACAAGGTGAAGACCCTCAATACCTGATATGGATTGCACAGAATACCTCCTCACAGTCCAACCCTCCTTAAAAATCATGGCTACACCCCCCACCCCAGTCCCTCTGAACATGGCTGATGCTGCACAGAATACCTGGCCGGAACAAGTTCAACCAAAATGGGCCCCAACTCATTGTCCAGCCAGGTTTCCATGATACATACGAGATTGGTGGCATGATCCAGGATTACTGGATCCCTCCCCCCCAAAATAATAAAATATAATAATATAATATTATATAATACAAATGACCCCCCACACCCTCTACCCCCTAGCATAAACACCACAAAATAAACCCCTCTAATCCTCCCACCAAGCTCCCACCTCCTCAGGCTTCCCAAAGGTTCCCAGATTTCTGCCCCAGCCCAATGGGCCCCACTAAGGGCCACACCTAAGGGACCTTTGGCATCGCGGAGCCAGCAGGCATGCCGCTTTTCAGCCCTCTCCGGCCGGAAACCCCGCCCCAAAGCCACTGGGGGAAGACCCTTTGGTCCCACCCCCTCTGCCACCAGGAGAGGGGAGAAATAAAACAGGGGGCACACCAAAGGGCCCTTAGGTGCGGTAGCGCCGCTCTTCAGCCCTCTCGGGCTGGAAACCCCACCACTGGAGGGGAGCCCCTTTGGTCCTGCCCCCTTTCCCTCTGCCACCAGGAGAGGGGGAAAATAGAACAGGGGCTAAGGTGCCCAGTCACTCCCAGGTCGGCTCTGGTGGGGGCCAGCTGTTGTGAGGCGAGCCCAACCAGCTCCCAGCCCCCTGGACTCCGAGTAGCTAAGGAATGCGGTGGAGCTGGTAGGCATGCCACTCTTGGGCCAGAAACCCCGTCCCAAAGCCACTGGGGGAAGCCCCTTTGGTCCCACCCCCTCTTCCTCTGCCACAGGGAGAGGGGAGAAGTAAAAACAGGGGCCAAAGTGCCCAGTCACTCTCTGGTCGGCTCTGGTGGGGGCAAGCTGTTGTGGGGCAAGTCCAACTGGCTCCCAGCCCCCTCCAGTGTAACAGGCAAATAGGGTGGCCACCTCCACCTCTTCGCTAATGCCCTGCCAATGGCTCTTCACCCTTTAATGGGTGTAGCTCTGTTAGTGCCTTCTGGCAGATGTAGTTGAAATTGAGCCCTAGTCCTCCTAGTAGCCAGGGGTGGCTCACCTTCAAAATTGCTTCCATCGAACGATTGTGTTGTAGGTGGAGTGTAGGCTGGTGTTGGCTGGTAAATCTGTCCTATGTAAGATTGCTGTTGTTGCATCATCTCTGGAGAGACAAATCCACTTTGCTGAGAGTAATCATAGCCACCATATTATTTGCTGTATGGTCCCACGCATCCTCCATAGTCATAGGACTGTAATTGGTTATTGATGCTATAAATTATTTGATAGCTGTACTGAATTTGTCAAACTCAGACATTGCAAATAATCTGCCCCCAGCTGCTGTGTGTCACAAAGCTAAAGAAACACTTCCCAACACATACTAGAGAGTGTGAAGCATTTTCCATTTTCACTGTCTTTGATGGGAATGGAGAGTGCTCAGTATTTTGAAGGATCAAACCCCAAGATTGTAATAAGATACTTAGAGCGGAGATTTTGTCCTGTGTTCAGGTCTTTTAAAATATATAAGTAATTAACTAACCAGGCATAAAAGTCTACTCACCAGGTTGGCACTTGCAGTGGGGAAAGGGGCCCAGGGCTATAAAAATCCATTCACCACTCAAACGGTTTGCTCACCAAATATAAGTAGGGGAGTGAATTTTTACAGCCTGGTTATGTTTGTAAAGCATCAGGCAGACATATAATGCTATTTAGAACAGTCTTCTACCTAGTAACCATTGCTGAATGTGATGTTAGGGGACAAGAATAACAGTAAAGGAAAATCCTTGCCTATGAGGTAGGAAACAATCTATGCTAACCTTTCACATTCATTTGACTCAACTAGGAGCAAGAGTAAGAACTTTTTATATTTTGTACATTTCTCCAGTCTAAAAGAGTCACCTTTTAAAGAAGGTTTTGCTAGAGTCAGGGAAAATAAAATAAATATTATCTTCCCCCTGTTCACTCCTTAGCCCTATAAGTACCCACTGGAATCCAGGGAAAAAACCCGATACTTGTTAATTTTGTTCAGCTAAACAAAATAAAGTACCATAGGGTAAAGAAAATTGAACGGTCTTGCCTCATCTAATGTGGCTGCTAAATGTGTGTTTCTGGAATGGAAAGTTATGTTTACAAACCAAGGATAAAAAAAAGGATTGTGTGATATTTTGCAGAAAGTTCACACGGATCCTAAGATTAGAATGTGGATAATGTCATTCTTTGATAAAGAGCCACTGATTCTTCAAACCCAGCTGTCTTTGGCATATCAAACCTGTCAGAAATGACTATGGCAGTAAGTAGGCTAATACCATGCACCAAGGGATGTGTCAGATCCACTTGTTTTTTAAAAAAGACTTCAGACGCCAAACAATCAGATTTATGTATGAAATCTGTCTAAAAAGCATATGCTTTATTGAGAATAAATGACTTCCAGTTGTGCTATAAAGTCAAAATTCATATAAAACAATTATGTAGCAGACTTTTCTTAATTAGTAACATAAAATTCAAACATCCTAATACTGACTACTCTTTAATGTTTATGGATAAGTTCAAAAGAACAGAAAAGATTCTGACCAAACACCGTCAAACCTGACAGTCTAAAGATGAAGTTTTTGTAGCAGTCTAAAATCTACAAAGAGTGGGTGTTACTAACTTACTTTCACCGGTGTCGGCCATCTTTTCTTCATGGTTCTTACTGAGCCCGTCCATCTTGTGCATCACCTGTGGCGATATTATAATATATTACTGGCATAGCTTCAGCAGGCAGTCCCCTACTTCTCTACCATTGTGAAGTACAATGACTAACTGAGCCTAAAGTTAGCCTGTTTGATCCATATTTAGGATCAAACCAACGGCCAGACAACAATCAGCCCCAATTTTCAAATGTGTTGGGTACCTCCAGCTTCTCTGGACATTGTTGACAGCTGGCATTGCTCAGCATATTTCCAAATGAGTGCAAGTCTAATAACAGAGCTGAAGTAAAAACTGCGTAGGACCCACTCTAAGCCATATTTTGTCCCTACTCTCTACCCAAATTGTTTACCAGCACTTCAAAATAGAGAGAGTACTCAAAGTATAAGGCTTCTTTCAATTACTTATGCAATTTAACAATGACAATTAACTCCCATGATTTATAACAAGGCTAGGGAAGGCAGACATGAGCATATGGCTCTGAGCATGGGGGTCCCATACTGCAGCATAGGGTATTTTCAGACGTTACGAAACCACGCTCAACCACAGTCAATTCCCTGTGGTGGGGAATGGTCCCGTAATGTCTGTTGGGGAACCGGAAGTCCCCCCCCAGATGTTACCCACTCTCAATCCCCGCCGGGAATCTAATTACCACGCAATCGGCTGAACGCGCGGGGCCGGCGCCGATTGCGTGGTGAATTAGATTCCCAGCGGGGATGAAGGGGCCCGTCACATCTGGAGGGCAATCACGGCCCAGAATCCCCACTGGGATTCCGGGCTGTGGTCATTTCGGGGGGCGCTGCGGCCGCATTGGCCGCAGCGCCCGCCCGTCTCCCCAGAGGGCAGGCGGGGGGAGCGTGGGGGGGGCGGCGGCATGCGGCCGCATGTTACGCCGCGTGACCCCGGCCCCTCCCCAATTCCCCGCCGGGATCCTCCGGCACGTCTGTTGGCCGTGCCGGAGTGATCCCGGCGGGAAATCTACGGGTTGTTTCTGTGACAGGGCGAATGCTGCCCTGTCACGTCTGAAAATACCCATAGTAAATGTAATGGTTAATCCATTCCTGATCAGTAAAACTGACAGATGTGTTGTATCCAAGACATTGGGGGAGGTGGGGGAAACCTGTGCTCGGTCTCCAGGCCACAACACGTTCACTTTCTCTAGAGGATTTTTGTCTTAGGGTGTTAACAAACGAGATGGTAGCCCACACCAGGTGGGTGCCCATTTATTAGGTGTTTTCCCCCACTAGCCATCAAGCCACCACCCACTGGACATGTGGCCTCCATCCGTGGTGGGGTCCCGGAGCATGCAGAGCCTGCCAAGCCTGCCGTGTGGGCAAATGTGGACTAATGTGCCCCCATGTATCTGCGTCACGTCAATTAGGTTGCATGCAGCCTCCATGCGTACAGGTCTGCCGGCACCATAGAGTTGTGGGCGAAAAAACTAGACCGCTTCTGGCTCTTCTCTCCATTCTCACTGGCGCGTACATAGCGTCTGCCTTAAAAGCCATTGCACCAGTTCCAAACCTGCATTCTCCCAGCTCATACTGGTTGGCAGTACATGCCCAATGCTTGCTTTTTCCCAGCCATTGCATTCTCTGTAACGACTTACAGAGGACTACCATTGATGGGGCTATGGCTCATACCGACAGCCAGGCAAACCAGCATCACTAACACTGCTGCACGATCACAGTTACTCTCTGCCTACAGATCCACCTGCCAATCCTGCATTCCCTGAACCGAGGAAGAGACCAAGGCCTTAATTGCTCTATGGGAGGGAGTAGAAGGTTCAATGTGCCCTGATGACATGTTACAGGAACAAGGCGGTGTTCCAAGAAATCTCGGTCCAAATGGCATAGCAGGGCTACACCCAGGACATAAAGCCTCAAGACCGCCTCGGGTCATTTCGCGGCCCCTGTGGTTGGCCGGGGGCGCCCAACTCGAGGTCCCCCGGGTGGCGACGGAGGGGAGGGCATTCTCGGTGGCCGCGCCTCAGCTGTGGAACTCTCTCCCATTGGAGACCCATCTTTCCCCTGATCTCTCCTCTTTCCATAGGTGGTGTAAGACCTGGTTGTTCCGTCGGGCCTTCGGGGAGGGGGTGGGGGGTATTTTTCTGATGCTATTTTATGTATTTTATATCTTATATGTGCCCAACTCGAGGTCCCCCGGGTGGCGACGGAGGGGAGGGCATTCTCGGTGGCCGCGCCTCAGCTGTGGAACTCTCTCCCATTGGAGACCCATCTTTCCCCTGATCTCTCCTCTTTCCATAGGTGGTGTAAGACCTGGTTGTTCCGTCGGGCCTTCGGGGAGGGGGTGGGGGGTATTTTTCTGATGCTATTTTATGTATTTTATATCTTATATGTGCCCTTTTTATTTATATATATATGTTGTGTTTTTAATTATTTTATTATTATATTTTTATGTTGTACGCTGCCCCGGGCTGCCTATGTGCAGGAGGGTGTGGGTTATAAATTTTTCGTAAATAAAAATAAATAAAATAAAATCAGTGCCAGCAGTGGACCAAGGACTTGAGACATGGATACAAAGAGATACGAGACAGCAACTTCAACTCTGTCCATAGGAGGCAAACATTGTCCTATTAGGAGCTCCTTGTTCAGTTCTTCTGTATGGATGGAGCCGTCGTTGCATTCCACCTGTATGGCTGCACCTTCACAAGAGGCCAGAAGATATGGCTCCACCACTGTCCACTCCTGCTGTAACCACTCCCACTTCCACCACAAAAGCCGTGACTGCTGGTGGACATTCCTCCATGCCCATCCTGACCCCAGAGCCAGCCCGGGTCAATGTGGACATGTACGCTATGACTCTCATGGTGTATTCCCTCCAACTCAAGAGCCAGCCCTTGTTTGAGAGCCACCCAAGGTCTGGCCGAGGGCATGGAGGACCCAGCTGCCATCTTTGTAGAGGAGGCAGTGGAGGCGGAGAACAGTAAGTGAATGCACTGGGGGGGGGTCACATTTACACAGATGCATGATAAAGTCTTCTGTTTCTGAAATCGGCGCGCTGTCAGCTGACCGGACGCTCTGTTCCTTTAGGAAGGAATCTGTCACCCTTCGACTGGATCTGTTCTTTGTTCTGAAGGTTTTCCTATTCCATATGTCCCAGGAAGTAGTCCTCCTTTCCTTCTGTCCTCGTCCCCGTCACCCTCTGGAAAGGCTGTGGCACTCTTTAGATGTAAGAAGGGCCCTAAAAGTTTAGTTATCATGCACCGTGCCCTTTCGGCGCTCTTCAGGTCTCTTGGTAAGCTACCACCCTCGACGCAGGGGTGAGAAGACTTCCAAGACAGTCATTGCTGGCTGGATTGCAACTTGCATTGCTGAGGCATATAAGGTGTCCAGCCTGACCCCCCGCCCCAACCCTATCTTGACTCATTCAACCCGAAGAGCTGCTACCAACTGGGCCTTCCGCACTCTAGCTCCCTTGGGGGAAATATGCAGGGCAGCAACTTGGAAAAGCCTTCACACTTTTTCTAGGCACTATAGGATTGATCTGCTTCAATCCGCTGAGGTTACTTTTGACCGCCGGATTTTGCAGGGGATACTAGGGTCTCAGCAAACCTTTGTCAGTTGGTGCCAGGCCCAACAGGTCCCTCCCACTTCTCCATCGGTGGCCCATGTCCTCCAGTTCTTACAGGAGGGGTTGGAGAAAAGGCTCCATCCCCCCATGGTCTGTCCAAGCTTCTTCCCGCCCCGCCCCCCTCCGAACACCACTGGATCTACAGGGTTACCTGTCCCTTTTCGACAGGACGGGATANTCACCTGTGGCGATATTATAATATATTACTGGCATAGCTTCAGCAGGCAGTCCCCTACTTCTCTACCATTGTGAAGTACAATGACTAACTGAGCCTAAAGTTAGCCTGTTTGATCCATATTTAGGATCAAACCAACGGCCAGACAACAATCAGCCCCAATTTTCAAATGTGTTGGGTACCTCCAGCTTCTCTGGACATTGTTGACAGCTGGCATTGCTCAGCATATTTCCAAATGAGTGCAAGTCTAATAACAGAGCTGAAGTAAAAACTGCGTAGGACCCACTCTAAGCCATATTTTGTCCCTACTCTCTACCCAAATTGTTTACCAGCACTTCAAAATAGAGAGAGTACTCAAAGTATAAGGCTTCTTTCAATTACTTATGCAATTTAACAATGACAATTAACTCCCATGATTTATAACAAGGCTAGGGAAGGCAGACATGAGCATATGGCTCTGAGCATGGGGGTCCCATACTGCAGCATAGGGTATTTTCAGACGTTACGAAACCACGCTCAACCACAGTCAATTCCCTGTGGTGGGGAATGGTCCCGTAATGTCTGTTGGGGAACCGGAAGTCCCCCCCCAGATGTTACCCACTCTCAATCCCCGCCGGGAATCTAATTACCACGCAATCGGCTGAACGCGCGGGGCCGGCGCCGATTGCGTGGTGAATTAGATTCCCAGCGGGGATGAAGGGGCCCGTCACATCTGGAGGGCAATCACGGCCCAGAATCCCCACTGGGATTCCGGGCTGTGGTCATTTCGGGGGGCGCTGCGGCCGCATTGGCCGCAGCGCCCGCCCGTCTCCCCAGAGGGCAGGCGGGGGGAGCGTGGGGGGGGCGGCGGCATGCGGCCGCATGTTACGCCGCGTGACCCCGGCCCCTCCCCAATTCCCCGCCGGGATCCTCCGGCACGTCTGTTGGCCGTGCCGGAGTGATCCCGGCGGGAAATCTACGGGTTGTTTCTGTGACAGGGCGAATGCTGCCCTGTCACGTCTGAAAATACCCATAGTAAATGTAATGGTTAATCCATTCCTGATCAGTAAAACTGACAGATGTGTTGTATCCAAGACATTGGGGGAGGTGGGGGAAACCTGTGCTCGGTCTCCAGGCCACAACACGTTCACTTTCTCTAGAGGATTTTTGTCTTAGGGTGTTAACAAACGAGATGGTAGCCCACACCAGGTGGGTGCCCATTTATTAGGTGTTTTCCCCCACTAGCCATCAAGCCACCACCCACTGGACATGTGGCCTCCATCCGTGGTGGGGTCCCGGAGCATGCAGAGCCTGCCAAGCCTGCCGTGTGGGCAAATGTGGACTAATGTGCCCCCATGTATCTGCGTCACGTCAATTAGGTTGCATGCAGCCTCCATGCGTACAGGTCTGCCGGCACCATAGAGTTGTGGGCGAAAAAACTAGACCGCTTCTGGCTCTTCTCTCCATTCTCACTGGCGCGTACATAGCGTCTGCCTTAAAAGCCATTGCACCAGTTCCAAACCTGCATTCTCCCAGCTCATACTGGTTGGCAGTACATGCCCAATGCTTGCTTTTTCCCAGCCATTGCATTCTCTGTAACGACTTACAGAGGACTACCATTGATGGGGCTATGGCTCATACCGACAGCCAGGCAAACCAGCATCACTAACACTGCTGCACGATCACAGTTACTCTCTGCCTACAGATCCACCTGCCAATCCTGCATTCCCTGAACCGAGGAAGAGACCAAGGCCTTAATTGCTCTATGGGAGGGAGTAGAAGGTTCAATGTGCCCTGATGACATGTTACAGGAACAAGGCGGTGTTCCAAGAAATCTCGGTCCAAATGGCATAGCAGGGCTACACCCAGGACATAAAGCCTCAAGACCGCCTCGGGTCATTTCGCGGCCCCTGTGGTTGGCCGGGGGCGCCCAACTCGAGGTCCCCCGGGTGGCGACGGAGGGGAGGGCATTCTCGGTGGCCGCGCCTCAGCTGTGGAACTCTCTCCCATTGGAGACCCATCTTTCCCCTGATCTCTCCTCTTTCCATAGGTGGTGTAAGACCTGGTTGTTCCGTCGGGCCTTCGGGGAGGGGGTGGGGGGTATTTTTCTGATGCTATTTTATGTATTTTATATCTTATATGTGCCCTTTTTATTTATATATATATGTTGTGTTTTTAATTATTTTATTATTATATTTTTATGTTGTACGCTGCCCCGGGCTGCCTATGTGCAGGAGGGTGTGGGTTATAAATTTTTCGTAAATAAAAATAAATAAAATAAAATCAGTGCCAGCAGTGGACCAAGGACTTGAGACATGGATACAAAGAGATACGAGACAGCAACTTCAACTCTGTCCATAGGAGGCAAACATTGTCCTATTAGGAGCTCCTTGTTCAGTTCTTCTGTATGGATGGAGCCGTCGTTGCATTCCACCTGTATGGCTGCACCTTCACAAGAGGCCAGAAGATATGGCTCCACCACTGTCCACTCCTGCTGTAACCACTCCCACTTCCACCACAAAAGCCGTGACTGCTGGTGGACATTCCTCCATGCCCATCCTGACCCCAGAGCCAGCCCGGGTCAATGTGGACATGTATGCTATGACTCTCATGGTGTATTCCCTCCAACTCAAGAGCCAGCCCTTGTTTGAGAGCCACCCAAGGTCTGGCCGAGGGCATGGAGGACCCAGCTGCCATCTTTGTAGAGGAGGCAGTGGAGGCGGAGAACAGTAAGTGAATGCACTGGGGGGGGGTCACATTTACACAGATGCATGATAAAGTCTTCTGTTTCTGAAATCGGCGCGCTGTCAGCTGACCGGACGCTCTGTTCCTTTAGGAAGGAATCTGTCACCCTTCGACTGGATCTGTTCTTTGTTCTGAAGGTTTTCCTATTCCATATGTCCCAGGAAGTAGTCCTCCTTTCCTTCTGTCCTCGTCCCCGTCACCCTCTGGAAAGGCTGTGGCACTCTTTAGATGTAAGAAGGGCCCTAAAAGTTTAGTTATCATGCACCGTGCCCTTTCGGCGCTCTTCAGGTCTCTTGGTAAGCTACCACCCTCGACGCAGGGGTGAGAAGACTTCCAAGACAGTCATTGCTGGCTGGATTGCAACTTGCATTGCTGAGGCATATAAGGTGTCCAGCCTGACCCCCCGCCCCAACCCTATCTTGACTCATTCAACCCGAAGAGCTGCTACCAACTGGGCCTTCCGCACTCTAGCTCCCTTGGGGGAAATATGCAGGGCAGCAACTTGGAAAAGCCTTCACACTTTTTCTAGGCACTATAGGATTGATCTGCTTCAATCCGCTGAGGTTACTTTTGACCGCCGGATTTTGCAGGGGATACTAGGGTCTCAGCAAACCTTTGTCAGTTGGTGCCAGGCCCAACAGGTCCCTCCCACTTCTCCATCGGTGGCCCATGTCCTCCAGTTCTTACAGGAGGGGTTGGAGAAAAGGCTCCATCCCCCCATGGTCTGTCCAAGCTTCTTCCCGCCCCGCCCCCCTCCGAACACCACTGGATCTACAGGGTTACCTGTCCCTTTTCGACAGGACGGGATAGGTAATATTGATTATTTTCCCCCTTTCCACCTCTCGCAATGTCCACTTACACCAGAGTAACCAGACTGGAGAGTTTGCTTTGTAAATTATTGTGTGTGTGTGTATGTCAACTGTACTTGGTGGGAGGGTATAGAAAATTACTTGTATCATTCTAATTGGCCCGTGGGTGAACTGTTTATGTATTATACTTAGTTCTTTGTCAATAAATCTCCCTCATTTGTATCGGAGTATTCCTGGGGTGTGGGAGGGAAATTCCAGCCAGCTGGCAGTGCATCACGTCCTCTGACTGATCCCAGTGAACACGCGCAGACCCTTTGAATAAATTTGGCTAATTCCCCCTAAATTTAAGAGGTCTTTTGGATATTGGGGTACCAGCCCCCAATATTCACTCGTGGAGTGGTTCCGTGTCCTAACAACATCACATCGTACCAATGATAGCAGTAGGCTTTGGACTGATTGATTACTCACAGGTTCTGCTCAGCAGTGGAAAGGAAGGCCTGGAGCATGATAATGACCCCATGGAAGTTCTTAGCGTGCGTCTCCACGGCTGCGGTTCTGGAGTCTTTGAACTCTGCAGACCACGCATCAAATGTTTTGAACAGCATCAAGAGCAAGCTGGACTGATGCATAGCCAGGATTGGCTGTGCACCACATGCAAGCTGCAACTGGCTGTTTTTAGCCATATGACACTAGGGGAACAGTGGCACGCCATGCATAAGCTCTAGCTGGCTGCTGTTGGTCATGTGGCATTATAGGCCGGCTACTGGGTGAAAAACTTTTCACCAAGCTTCTAATGTGTGTGTGTGTGTGTGTGTGTGTGTGTGTGTGTTGATGCACCCGCACTGTCAATCCAGGTGTTAAAATGCATAGACATCCCTGTCACAATCACATCAGTGCACAAGCAAACTCATCTGCAAAATACTGCATATTTTAGCACCATGGAAGTATGCTATTTTTTCTTTGGGGTGGAGGGGGTAACCTCTGCTTGTTAAGTGATGGAGGGCAGGTGGGGGGATCCGCAAGGCACTGAAGGTTGCTGTGCGCGGAAAGTATGTAGGAGTAGGGCCAGGACACTATTGCCCATTGGTTGAGACTTACAATTTTTTATCTTTAAAAAGTTAGTTTTTACTTGGAATGAGCATGAGGGGTTATAACACCACAGAAACTCATTGCAGCAGGTTGATTGCAAAATGGATTTCAAATGTGGGTGCTGTGGCAAGCCAGGGTCCTCTGGGCTAAGACATTTAATTTATTTATTTATTAGCATTTTTACCCCACCCTTTCCCAAAGGCTCAGGGCGGCTTAAAAAGATATAAAATACAATTAAAACATTGAAATACAAATCAACAAAAACACTCACTTCAACCCCATTCTACCCCCACCTCCCACCAAATCCCTACCCCCACCTGCCAAATGCTTTTCTAAAAATAAAGGTTTTGCACTGTCTCCAAAAAATGCCCGAGCTTAGACTCAAACGGACCTCATGGGGAGGGGAGTTCCACAGTATTGGGGCAGCAGCTAAGAATGCCCCCCTCCCCCTCATAGGCCCGAGTTGTATGGACAAGAGTATAACAGGTGGAACCCACAGGAGAGTGTCCCTGGCTGACCACAGGGGCCACAATGGAGCTGCAGCTTCCAAACGGTCATTGAGGGCAGCCCCACATAGAGCGCATTGCAGTAGTCTAGCCTCGAGCATGGATGACTGTGGCCAAGTTTGAATCAGAAAGAAAAGGCCACAGCCTCCACAGAGTTGGTGAAAAGCGCTCCTGGCCACCACCGCAACCTGAAGATCGGCAGAGTAAGGGATCCATAAGCACTCCAAGGCTGTAGACCTGAGTGACCAAAGGGGGCTGGACCCCATCAATAATAAGAGTTCCAATTTCGCCCCCTCCCCCATCACAGGGCCAGCCAACCATCATCACTTCAGTCTTGTCAGGATTCAGCCTGTCGGTTCATCCTCATCCAGTCCCCAATAGGCATCGGGTAAGCACCTAGACTGCAGGACCTGGGTCGGATGAAAAAGAGAGGTAGAGCTGGGTATCATGAGCATATTGAGGACATTTCCCTCCAAACCTCTGAATGACCTCGCCCAGTGGTCTCATGTAAACAAGAGGGGAGACCAGATGGAACCCTGCAGGACCCCACAGGGGAGATCATGAGGGAATGATGAGCAATCTCCCATCACTGCCAGCTGAGACCTCCCCAAAAGAAATGAACATAACCACTCAAGAGCAGTCCCGTGCTCCCCTGCCAGTAGCAGCAGACGTGTCAACAACACCTCATGATCAATTGTATCAAAGGTCACTGAAAGATCTAATAGGATCGACAGGGTACAATTTCCCTTATCGATCACCAAGCACAGATCATTGACCAAGGCCACAAGTGCAGTCTCCGTGCCATGCCCAGGACAAAAGCCCAATTTGAAATGAGTCCAGGAATCTGATAGCATCGTGATGAGCCTGGAGCTGGCGGACAGTCACCAATTCAATAACCTTCCCTATAAAGGTTTTAGGGGGATCATGGATATGATGGCATTTGCTGACATTTTGATGAGACCAGATGTGCAGAGAACTGGCAAACCCATCCTTGGAGTTTGCCTATATGATCATAGGGTGATACATACACACAATGGAATTCTATGCATGCATAGTGAATTTCAGACGACATACAGCCATGCTGCAGTTGCAAGGTCTGCAGAATGCAGACCTTGCAACTGGACAAAGTGAAAGAGTGGGATCCAAGCAAGAGCAAGCGTTTCCTCAAGGTCTGTCCAATGCCAGAAGTAAGGCTGTCAATAACAGGGACGACTGTACCTTCTTTGCCATTGTTTCTTATCAGCGCCTGGATGACAGTGAGAGGATACCCGAGGGGCCAATGAGAGTGCCTCGATTGGGTCGAAAATATGAATATCTTTGGAGAAACCAGTGCCTCAAGGTACCAGGAATGTGAAGTGACCAAAGGGGAGCTTGTTGCCCTATACGAGGTTTGGACACTCAAAGAAGTGCAGAAAGTGCTTGCAAGTGGGGAAGTTTTCCGCCTGCACTGTATGGTGATGCAGAAGATGATAGAGAGGGGATATAAGAGTTGCGTGTTTCACTGGGGGTTTTATGCAAACTGAGTGGGATTTCCAACACCACGGAATGTGAGACCCTTATAAAACTCTGTACTGCTTCCTACCAGTACATCGCTGTGAGCTGCGGATGCGAGAAACTGGATGGCAGCATTGAAAAACTGATTGCTTTTGATTTCAATTTTTACTTTTAACTATGTAAAAATATGTAAAAGTAATCAAGTATGCAATTTGCTACCTAAACTCAGTGTTATATGCTTAGCAACCTGTTAATTACAATGGCCAAGTGCTGGCAGGTGTAAACGCAGGTATGAACTGCCAGGGGTGGGCGGGGATAGCAGGTGCTGGACTGTCTCCTGGAGTCATAATAGCCCAGAAGAAAGAAAGAGCTGGGTTGGTTTGTTCCTGTAGTTCAGTATAGTTGTGATTCATGCCAGGGGGCAGGATACTAGAGGTGGGACCCCAGGGCAATTACCGGCTACCGGATTTACCGGATACCTGTTTTCAAAAAACCGGATTCCCGGATTAAATCCGGTATACCGGTACCGGATTTATTCCATTGATTTCAATGGGGCACTGTCCCCATTGAAATTAACGGAATAAAAAAATTCCTCCACCCTCCCCCTCCCAGGCTGTGCGGGTGGAAGGGGGGACACCCCCCACCCACCCTGCCCAGCTTGGATTTTTTTTAAAAAAAATCCCCTAAGTGTCTCCGCCGGCAACCCAGAGCCGGTCCAGCACCAGCGGCCATCCCAGCAGCAGCCGGTAAGTATTAGTACCTGTACTGTATGATCCCTGGGGGTGGGGTTTAACACCCCCACCCCAGGGATCACCCTACAACAAGTTCCCACCGGGATCCTACCTTCCAGTTCAGCTCCGGGTGGCGGCGGCAGGGCGGCGGCCTCAGCGCCGGCTGTGGCTGCAGGCTTCAGACGCTGTAGGCCTTCTGGGGAACTTCCGGGTTTCCCTGGAAGGTCTACTAGCGTCTGCAGCTGGCAGCCACAGCCGGCGCTGAGGCCTCCGGACCGCAGCCACCACCCGGAGCTCAAGGAACTGGAAGGTAGGATCCCGGTGGGAACTTGTTGTAGGGTGATCCCTGGGGTGGGATCATACAGTACAGGGATCATACAGTACAGTACTAATACTTACCGGCTGCTGCTGGGACGGCCGCTGGTGCTGGGCCGGCTCTGGGTTGCCGGCGGGGAGACACTTAGGGGAATTTTTTTTTTAAATCCAGGCTGGGCAGTGTGGGTGGGGGGTGTCCCCCTTTCCACCCGTGCAGCCTGGACTCGGGGAGGGAAACGCGGGTTTTTGGTGGGGTTTTTACATTGCGGCCATTCATTTGAATAGCCGCAATGTAAAAAAAAAAATCCGGTACCCGGAATCCGGTAACCGGGCCGGATTACTGGGTTGAATCCGATAATGCCGGTACGCCCAGTACCGGCATTATTGGATACCGGAAAATCCGGTAGTCCCTTCCCTACAGGATACTAAGAAAGGGGAGGAGGTTGGTGGGTGGAACAAGGCAGGAAAGAACCACCACCAGCCATGCTAAACCTGTAAGTGGGGGTTGAGTGAGGGCTGCACGAATGCACTTGAAATACACACAGGAGGCTGCCTGTTTATTAGGCTGGGCTCTACATGCTAAACATCTGAAGGGGGTTGCATAGAACGAACTTGGACTCCAGTGGGCTATGGTCTTGTTTGTTAACATGCACCCTAAGGGTGTTTTTAGACAAGCGCCTCCCCACCCAATACCCACTCATCATGCATGTTGCAGGGCTTCATAAGGTGCCAATGGGACCCTGCAACATGCAAGTTGAGTGGGTAATGGGTGGGGAGGGGCTTGTCTAAAAACACCCTACGACTCTCTGGCCTGCACCTTAGTGGGTGAGGTCACATGAGGGGAAAGAGGACCTGATCCTCATGTGGCTCCATGGCGGGCAATTTCTGCCCTACACACAAGCATGGGAGCCAGGCACATGGTCATGGGGAAGCAGGGGAAGCCATGCCCTGTCCTCTCCGAGTCACCGCCACAGCCAGAGCAGGCTCCAGCACTGGCCAAATAAGCACGTGCCCCACCCCGCCTGTCTCCCTTTTCCTACTGGACCAAAATGCTCGGCCATCTGTGACGTGGCAGTGTGTGATGGGCACCAGCATCTGCTACTTACAGCCTTGCCATGGAGCTCGCCGTGCAGTGGACAGAAGAAGCCTGGCCACATAGCAGGCAGGGGATAACATCTGGCTGCCACCAGCCACACGACGCACTGTAATCATGTAACCCGGCTGCCCAGGAAGGGGTAAGGCTACCCATGGCGTGGCTGTCTCCCCTCCCTGTCTCGTCTGGCGGCACCCCATGTTTCACTCTGGCTGCCTCTTTTTGCTTTGTTGCCTCATTCTGAAACTGCCCTGATCATTGCAGTGCCACCCATGACTTCATGCCTTATAAATTAGATTATTCAATCAGCACTGGACTTAATCAATTTAACATAATGAGTTTTCAAAAATAGCAATTTAAAAGGTTATGAAAAATATCTCTATTAAAACTGTATTTAATATGTAAATTGGAGGGCAAATTTAATTTTAAAAACACTACCTTTCATGCATGGTAAAAGTCCCTTCTGCCATCCAGGGCCGGTCTTTGAATTTGTGGGGACCAGGGTGAAGATAAATTACGGGGCCCATTCCTTCCCTGGTGGCCCTAGAGATGGATGAGTTTAGGGCCCCACTGGGAAGGAATGGGGGCCCTGCAACCTGCACTAGTGAAAGCGGGGGCCACTGTGGGGGGCCCAGAAGTACAGAACATAGAAAGGCCTGGGGTGGTCATCCTTTGGGTAAGGCTGGCCTTGCTGCAGTCTCTCCAAGAAGAAGGTGGACTGCAGCATCTGCAACAGAATCAATGGAGAGCAGGCTAAGTAACTATGTACCAAAACAATGGGGGCAAAAGCAGCTTCCCTTTTGACCTACTGTTTGCTGTTTTAGGACCTGCTGTCCCTTATCTTGCTTATACATGAAGGCTGCAGCTTCAGCTGCCTGGAGACAGAATGAAGGAATGGACAGTTAGGTAGCAGCTGAAAAAACTCTAGAAACTTAGGAGGAAGAATTTAGCTAATCCTCACAGCAAAGCTAACGCTAAAACTTGACAGAAGCGGGAATGGCAGATGGAGGCAGAGTGCGTTTTTAGACAAGTGTTTCCCCACCCTTCACCCACCCATCACGCATGTTGCAAGACCGTATTGGTGCCCTGTGCTGCCCTGCAACATGTGATGGGTAGGGAGCGCTTGTCTGAAAACACCCAAAGTCAGGAGAAGAAAAGCTTCAATCCCAGCTTGGGCTCAGGAGGGGAGCAGGCTCTCTACTAAGCAAAATTTTAGTTGCATCTCTGTGAACATTGAAGGATAAAGTAAATCAGTGCATATAGGCATGGGTTAAGTAATGTAAGAGAGAAAGTAAACATCATGCATTTTAAAAACGCTTTTTAAAAACGCATTTTTTTTCCTGTCCTCTACTTTTTTGTCCTAGTATGCATGCTAGAATTTAGATTATGAACTCTTCAGTGTAGCAATGCATCTTATCCTATGTTTAGGGTGTAACACATCTTGGTTGCTTTATAAATAATCAGTCCTAATAATAACAGTGTGAAAGTAATCGCCATCTGTGATCAAAATAGATCGCTCCAAGTGCTGCTGAGAGTCTCTTGGAGGAACACTGCTGTAAGTATTTCCAAGATGATGCAAGAGAAGGAAGATAGGGAGGCAGCTGATATTTTGTTTCTACTGTTCCACAGGATATCCAGAATGTGGCAGGCTGCAGATCTAATGTAACTTGAGTTTTTGGGTTCACCCTGACACCCTATTGCACCTCCAAACAACAACCATGACTCAGTTTCCCCACTTGTAAATTTTGCAGTCTACTAATCCAGGGTGTGTTGTTTTGCAAGAGTGTGCATTAATCCCAGACCCAGCACACCAAACCAGATTCACTGCAAACACTTAACCATCTGTAATTTGGGGTGTTTCTGAATTAAAGAAAATGTATTTGGGTAGGTTTGCCTCTATATCTAATGAAAACCCCAGAATCCTATAACCACTCTCAGCAAATTAATGTCAGCTTTATAATAAAAGAAATCTTTATGAAAATAAATTTAGTTCAAATTGAAGTACACAAGGTAAATTGGTGCAGAGTTGCAGGCAGTTGCTACTGAAAATGAAAGATTAAGTCATGCAAGCTGCATACATTTGAAATGTCCATGTGGTATGTTGCTCACCCTTTATGTTCAAGTCTTAATCAAAGTGCACCACACCTCTCTCCTGCTCACATCTGGCAATAGTTGTAGCTATGAAAGAATTAGCTTAGCAAAACCTCTCCCCAGTGCCTCCACACTTGTAATATCCATGTGGGATTCCTTTGCAGAGTGCTGTATAACAGCTTGTCCTTGGCTTTTATTTTGATGGCGCTTGGTTTTGTTTTATATACTTTTAAAACAAGTTTTCACAGGCCAGCTTTGACAGCAGCAGGGGTTAAACTCAGACCCAAACTAAGAAATCTCTATGAGGGAAAACAGACATGCACCTTAACCCCATTTTAACATTTCTTATGTATGTTACAGGACTGCATAGGGTGCCAATACATCCCTGCAATATGCATAAGAAATGTTAAAGTGTAAAAACAGTTATATGCACATTGGCCTAGCTGTCCCATTATTGCCCCTGCTCTTCCTAATTTCATGGCAAAGATGCCTGTATCTGGAACTTTCATCTAGCTGCCAGTACTCAGTCAACAAGGATCATCTTGGAAATACACACTATGTCAAAGTTTATCTCCTGGGTTAGCTCCTCAAAGGGTTTGAGGATTTGAGTCAGTCTTCTTTGAATGCCACCTGTATGAAGTCAGCAGGGTGACATTAAGATAATTAGAGTACATTTATTTTCCAACAGGCATTAAATTGCATAGTAAACACAGTTCCAACTGCTGATGACATCTCAAATTAGCTGGGTAACAGTATGACCTGTAGTACCTTTCATATGCTGGCAATTAAAGGAAGGGAGCTGCAGTCAGGGGGACCATGTTTGCTTCATTTTTCCCATTGGCAGCAATGGGGGAAACTCAGTGAACATGTATCTCTGACTATAGTATTTGAAATCTTCAGACATCATCTGGATGACCAGATTTGACCAAGCAAACAGTATATGTGTTTAATGTGTATAATAGTGTATGTGGATAGCCTTGTGTGTGCACTATGTGTCCCCTGCTTTGCCTTTATCACAATCTCATTTTTTTCCCTTCTCGTTAACACAATAATTTTTACCAGCTCTCTCTCTCAATTCTTTTCTCACGCTTTCTCACACTCCAGAGAAGCCATTGCTTTAATGAAAACTGGGTGGGTAAGGTCCCAAACGATAAATACTTTTAAAGTTATTTCTAGTGTGTAATTTCTTAGTGAGGCAAATGTGATACGTTCTTACATATTTCTGTGTAAAAATCATATGGAGTGGGAACTGGGAAAGAAAGTCCAGTCACGTTCAGTCACTCAGCTGGTTAGCTCATTAACCGAACAGCCATAATCTTTCAAAGGCTACTATGAATCCTGTGTCTACCTCTGTAGAATTGATTTTCCACAGTTTCCCCATGGCTATATGTGTCTCCATCATTCCTAAGTTTTTTGGTTGAGCTGTCATTGAAAATATGCATTTTAAATCCTTATGTGTTTCTTCAAAAGCCCTGTGGCACCAGATGTCTATGGCCACTTGAGGAAACAGGCAGAGTGGTCTGCTAGTTGTGCCAGGAGAGTTAGGTGTTTGGGGGCAAGCATCAGTGGTTGTTGGGTTCACTGTCGTTGCGTGGGGCGGGCCATGCGTGGAGGGATGCTTCACATGAGCGGCTCCACACATGGCCAGGGCACCCGTCCGCACACAGGTCACTCTAGATTTTCCCAGTGCCCCATACGTGGGTCACAGGAGCTTCTGAGCACCACCCCCATATTCAAATTATTACAAGCGAGACATCACATATCCCACATGGACAGTGAATGTCCATACCTTGGGGGGGGGGGGGGGTGTCTAGTGTAAAAACACCCATTGTTGCATTTATTCCTCATGTGGTTCTAATAATTCAAGATGGAGGCCTTCATGCCAGATCTGCCCCCATTATTGTTTGAAAGTGATGAATGTCCAGCTTGGAGACATGAAATGTCATCCCCAGGCCATTGTGGTGCTTGTCTGAATTGCAGTGGTTTTGCCCTTGCAGAGGTTTTAGAGTAGATATGAGCAAAAGGTGTATTTTGGCTCACGTGCAGCTCTCCAACCCAGTCGCCTACCCGGTCAGTGCAGACAGAGCCGGGCAACATTTTAAAAAGCAGAGGGGAGAGCGTGGTAACATTAAAAAGTGAGCCTACAATAGCTTGTAATTTAAAACGGGGAAGGCTCGTGTGAATGCAGCTCAGCCACTCCCAGAACCCTGCTAACGCTTCAGCACCCCCTGCTGCTTCCCGCCCGTGTGTGTGATGAGGTGTTTTGTCGCCTCCCCACCCATCATGCAGGTTGCAGACGCGCCCGCACTGGCGTCCCCCATGCAGCCCTGCAACACGCATGATGGATGGGCGAGCGTTCAGACCCACGTGGTCGCTGGAGCTAGCGCCCGAGTCTTCGGTTTGCTCTTTGTGAGCCAATCAAACACGAGAACAGCCCTCTCTCTCTCTCTCTCTCCCCCCACTCCTGAGTGACGGGGGAAAGCCCCGCCTCATCTAGAAGAGAGGGCGCGATAAATGTGTGGCGGGGCGGGGACCTGCAGCAAAGGCAAGTTGTTCTTTATTTGCGCGACACGTGAGGAGCTGAGGCGCGCGGGCGGAAAAGCCACAGAAGGGCTTTTCAATCCCCCTAGAGAAGCGCGAGCGCAGCTTGCTCTAGCTCCCCCTTGTGTGGGCAGGGGGCGAGCGCGTGCAGCAGCACCATCGCGCCTAACCTACCCGCTTCCGCCCCTTCGAACGAACTACAATTCCCAGCACCCCTTGCACTAGGTAACATATGGGGTAGATGCGTGCAGGCTCCCTGGCGCTTGCGTGGCTTCTTTGCGGTCCCTCGTTCTCGCCTGCTTGGCTTTTTTCAAGGTTCTGGTTCAGAGAGGACCCAGAATAGGCTGCTGCAGCCCACGTCACGCTTGCAGTTCCCACCCTGGCCGGTCACCCTGGGATTGCCCATCCAGGAGAGCGTAGGGTTTACACAGCAGCGTGCTTTCTTGGGTTTCTCTGACCCTACAGAAAACAGCAAGGTGCTTTCGCTAGTGTTGCAAGCCCTGCCAAAATGGTGCTTCACATGGGTCCGACATCCCAGGGCAAGCATGCAGGGAATGTTCACAATGTGATCTGAAGGACCAAGAGCAAGGGGGGAGGAAAGTCCTGGTACACACAAGGGTTCCAGTGCGGAAGCTGATGACTGGGCAGTGAAAGGGGTGTCAGGAGCAGCAAGATACCATCTGAATATGGCCCTTTTTAAATGGGCCATGGGTGTGGGGGAATCGGTGGGTGCAGTGTAGGAGGCCAGTGCGCATGGGCACACATCAATCTCCCATGAATCCCCACTCATGGAGCAATCACCGTTTTGGCCAATTGTGCGTTAAGTGGGTGATGGGTGGAGATGGGGGTGCATGTGTGTTTCATGGGAGCACACGTAGGTACACACCCATCCACTACAGGATTCACATGGGTAGCACCTGCCCATGCAGCAGATCTGTGGGCATGAGTGGGCCTGCCTCGTGTAAAAAGGGCCAAAGATGCAAAGGATTTCTAGTAGGCTAGCATGGGCAGAGCAAAGTGACGGAAGAAGTTATGAGTATCAAGGTCAGTTAGAAGGAGCTTGGATTTAATGCAGAATGGGAAAACCTGAAATTTGAAGAGAGGCAGTTGTTTGGCCAAACCAGCAAGTGGAGAAGATGGTGGCAGCTTCTTACAGTAACGGCCCAAATAGGTGCTGCAGTAGTAATTCTGCACTGATTTGGACAATTATTTTATAGACTAGTAGGAGCAACTCGGGAAAATAAGCAAAGAGCCAGGAGGTAAGCTCATCCCTCTTAACCTTTGGAAGTAGCTAAATTGACATCAATCCAGACCTTCTTTTGGATCATACTTTAAAAGCCAAGGCTGTCCATGGATGATAATAAATCCTGTAACACTAGTGTTAAGTTTAGGGGATTTCCTAAGGTTTGAGCATTTGTCGCAAACCCTGAGCAAAAATATCTTTTCTTCACATGTATGTCTCGTTTCTGTGTAGTGTGGATCTTGCTTGTATTTTTCCTCCAGGGGTGGTTGTGTCCTGGGATGCTATAGATGAATGGTTTGAGGAATGGAAAACATGAAAATATTTTTTTGTTGTTGTTCTTACAGTGGTTTGTTGAGGCACTTTCTGCAAGGGAAAATTACTAATCTATCAAATTAAAATGGGTGATTTTACAGAGGTATGTTAACTTGCAAACTTATTGTTATGTAGATAACTTTGAGTTTGAAAATTCTTTTATCTCCGTTTTAAAATACTGACTAGATTTCACTTTGATAATATTTTTGTAATCCTTTCAATACTGCTTTAATTTTAATATGGGAAACATATCTGCATTTTGCAGAAGGGAAACTGAGGCACCATATAAGTGATTTGTTCCAGATCACCACACATGATTCTTTGGCTGAGACATGAAATAGAAGAAACTAGAGCTGACTCCATGTCCACACCATAGTCACAAGACCATTTTTATTCCTTTTTATAAAATAAACATTTCTCCTGTGTCAGAACGCAGAGCAACGTGATAACTATGAACTATTCTATCTATAGCAGAGGTTCCCAAATATTGGTCATGACCCCAAGATGGGTCACGTTGTGTACAGATAGGGTCACGATCATGATGATATCTGATACATGTTGCATGTCTGTTACTGGGTGGGGGAGTCACAGAATTATATTTAAGTCTTAACTGGGATTATCAAAGCAAAACTCTGCAAACCAGTGACTGAAGTGTGATGTTCTGTATGTACAGACTGGAAATATTATTTTAATATTTTTGTTTCTAGGTTAAAGTGAAAATCCCTTTTGGACGTAAATGCCTAGATGCTGTTTTATCTATCCCAGAAAAGGCGCTCACACATGGAGTGATTCTTACTCATGGAGCTGGTGGAGACATGAATTTCCCTCATTTAGTTTCTTTGGCAGCCTGTCTGGCATCCCATGGAATACTATGCCTGCGCTATACCTGTAAAGGGCTAAACCTCGCTTATAGGACTAATGCATATAAAACAGTTGTGGTAAGAAAAATATGGGGCCTGATTCTATGTTAAAGTACAGAGAGCTCAGACATCTCAGTTGTAGTCCAGCCTACTTCTAAAAGAGCTTTTGTGTTAGAATTCTAGAGTTGTTAGGTTGGAAAGGACCTTATTTAGAGGGTCATCTAGTCTGGCTCTGCTCCAAAGCATGATACCCTATACCTAGAGCATCACAGCCAAGTGCTTGTCACAATCCGGTTAAACAGCCATACATTTTTCCCCCCCATATTTCCTTTCTTGTCACTGCTGCTAAAATAGTCATGTCTAAGCAGATGACTCCTCCCCCCCCACCCCCCACCCGTAATCAGTCTTAAGTAGCAGTCATTCATAGTTACAGTAAGCCTTAAGGTCCAACCTTGAGTAAAACCCTTAAAGAATCACAGTTCTTCCCCTACTCTTCTCTTGTCTGGAGGTGAGTGAGAGGGAATGTAACCTAATACAGCTCTTGAATGGGTGCAGTTATTTCTCTCTTGGTTGACTACTCTTGCTAGCTATAGGGCCTGGCTAGGCTCAGTTTGCAAACTGATATAGCATGTTTGCAAACGCACAGGACTATATGAAGGCAAAATTAAGACTTTGTGAACACTTGCCTTAAAACCTTTCATTGGGTGCGGCCACACGGGCTTACTATGCCTTGGGCAGCCTTACCGCATGATACAGTGCATCATGTGCCTGGTGGCCACCAGATACTTCCCCTGCTGTTGTGTGGGCAGCTGGCTGTACATGCTTCGTCTTTGGAAAAAGGCTGAGGACGCAGACCGTAGCAGCTTTTCCCAAAATGGGATAAGGCTGCCCAAGGTGTGGTTGTTCATGTACGCGGTCGCTATCTACCCCGCCACACGGCAAGGTGTACTGTGGGGCTTTGAGCGGCGACTGCTAGCTCCGGTCCCACGCAGTCATGTCATGGCCGGGGGCAGGGTGTCCGCTCATGTGACTGGTGCCTTGTCCCGCACTGTGGTTGGAGATCTGACAGTGGCCTTCCTGCCTGGACTCCCTGTGGGGCAGGAGGGGGGCAACCCTCTGCCCTGCTCTCTGCGCTGGCCCCACAGTGTGATGATTGCACTTGCGCACCATGGGGCCATGTGGGGATCAAACCCCCTGCAGCTTGTGTGGCTGCACCCCTTGAATTAACTTTTTGTCTCAGCTCTTTGGGATGGAGAGGCTCTGGGTTGTTCCATACATAATGGTATCCCCTGGTATTTCTGCAGCTGTGTATATGCAGCCATCTGAATGGCTACTGGATACACCTGGGTGTGACACTCCAGCAAAAATGTAGAGCCCCATCCCCGGGTTTGGGTCCACACATAGCCTATTATATGTGTGGATCTAGCTGCTTCTCATGTGTGGAGGGTTGTTGGTCTGCTTTCAAGCGGGAGCAGCCTAGTCCCTCCCCTTCCTTTTCTGACTGGCTGTGTGTGCGGTTCTTTGTATCCTGACTAGCAACTGGCCTGCTAGAAATGCAGAATCCCTTTACACACTGATTTGGTGTTTTTCCCCTCTTGCTCTCCACTTCTCACTCGTACTCAGGAGACCCTCTCTGGCAGCAATTCAGAGTTGGAGGCCAGCGTGCTGGGCATTGTGTCCCGCTGGCACTGAATCCCTACTGGAGCCAGTTGTCCTGGTCTACTGGCAGCAGCTGGGTGTACCCGTGTTTGATGTCACATATGGTCTTCCAGCTTTGAGTGCTTCTGTTACTACAGATATGATAACGTTTGGAAATACTCTTTGTCTTCTTCCCTTGCTCATGAGAGTGAGTATCTGGAGGGCAGTATCAGCCGTGTGACCAGCACTGGACATGTGGGGAGATGGAGCATACACCAAGTTGCTGAATAAGATACTAGGGCCTAAACCAGCCTTCTCTAATAAGCTTCCACAAGACTTTTCTGTTTTCATATATGAATTTTAAATACTGCCTTTGAATTAACTAGAAGTTTTGTTTCATTTCCGTAGGAATATTTAAAGTCCTCTGATGAATATAATCTTTCTGGGGTGTTCTTTGGAGGTAAGACGTGTTTTTCTAGAATAGCCCTAGTGGTGATTTGAAATTAAAATTACATAGTATAGTTTTTTGTCTGTTCCTGGACGACAGAGAATACTTGGGAATGCTGAGGACTGAGGTGAGAGCATGCAGCTTCGAAGGACTTTGGACTTTGCTTATGTCTTGTTTAAGAATTTGGCCTGTAATGTGTTGACACAAGGCGGTAGAGTCAGATTTTCCAATTGGAAAGCGGGACATTATCAAGTTAGGGGGTTGAAATCAGGTGCCAGGTTATAATTTCCCAATTAATTATTTACGATAGCTTAATTCACCAGATATGATTACTATGAATAATCTGTATGCAACATGGAGTGCAATAGTACATAGCAGTTTTTCATCACCAACTTTCCTAAATGTTAGGGTGCAGTCCTTCATCTGTTCAGTGCTGACACTAGCATTTTGTGTCAGTACAGCTCCCATTAAAGTGAATGGGACTTTCCAGCACTAAATAATCAGAAGACCACACTGATAGGGGATCACATGTATCTTCTCCTATTAAGCTAAATGTGAACCCCAACCTGGTCTTGCTTCCAAAGTCCTCATGAGTGATGTATTCCAGCCACCTCAAAGACCTCAGTTACTGGACTCTGTTCTCTATCTAATATGGTTTCTTTTTGAGGATGTAGCATACCATGGTAACTTCCATTTGACACTTGTGTCCTGCAGGTACCATCTTCATCATAATGTTTCTTCAAAACTGTGCTGCATTTTAAGGTAGATGGCCACTTGAAATAAATCCACTGAATATATCATTTGGCCAGATTTGAAATATGGGCCACATTATTGGATTTTGCTTCTGATCCTCAAAACACTTGTGCTGGTGGCAGACCTGTATCAGGCTGTAAGGCAGCATAAAAAGTCAATTCTGTGTCCTTTTGTTACAAAAAAGATGGTGTTTGTTGCTCTTTACTATTTCATTTGGCAAGGAATATAGTTTGTGTTCCCTACTCCACATATATATGGGTTATTGTAACCATAGTTCATTTTCCAAACCATAACCGTTTTCCAGTAACCTCTCTCCTTATTGCTTTCTTCAGCCAGGTTGACTAGGCATTAAATGCCATTTCTTTAGCTGTCTTACAGATGGTACTTGATGGAGGGTGCAGATAGGCATTATGTAGAGTGTATCTCATACTGATATTGTCCTAACATGCCTTCAGTCAGGAAAAGTTTAGGTGGGTTTTTTCCCCAGTCTGAACATAAATGAGATTTTCATAAATACAGGGTTTTTTTCTCCTTTACATGTAATGGGAATTAGGTCGTTCCATGGGTTCACGAGCTGCTGCTTCTGTGGTGTGTCAAGCTAGCCAGGATAATGATGACTTCGTTCAAGGTCTGATATGTTTGTCTTATCCTCTGCATCGACCAAGGCTTCAGAACAAACTCCGGGATGAAGATTTATTTTTTATTAACGCCCCTGTACTGTTTGTCTCTGGATCTGCGGACGACATGTGTGAAAAAGTGAGTCGCACTAGGAGTCAGTATTGTAGGTGGGGAAAATAGGATATCACTTATGTCACATCTTTAGCACTATCATCCATACTTCTCATGGTGATAATTGGAAACCATCTCGAAGCACTTATGTGGCCAAGGGAATTCTAGGCATGAGTCTTCCTAGAAGACCCTTATTAAACTTCCACCTCTGCCCCCACCCCAATTTCAGAACAGTTTGAGATTCTTTTCCTGTCTCTAACAGAGTTCTCTTTCTCAATTCCTGTTACAGATGTTCTATCTTCGGGTTTCTTAAAAATATATCTGAAGAGCAACTTTTCCCCTTATAATAGATTGCCTTCTATCAAATGCAAGGGTAATTTATTTTAATGGAGGAACAGGATATCCCCTATTCATTCATTCACACACACACACTCTCTCTCTCTTTAAAGTCTTAATGACTCCCCCTCCAGATTATTCAAAAGGAATGCTGTGCTATACTATTAATATACTAATTTTTTCAGTAGAAAATATGAATATTTCCAGTGAAGTTAAATACATTTGCTTGCCCTGTAGCTCTGCAAGAGCATTTACAGGCAGTGGGGAAAGAGAGAGAAGCTTAAAATTCAAACAAATCCCGAGTTCATTGTTGTTTGCAAAATCTTGCCATACATTAGTTCTTAATTGATCCAGTCTAGAAACTGTTTCTGGTGGGTCACAACATTCTGATTAGAGTGGCATTGTATCATCAGCTATCCCATTTGTTCATTGATGTTGATATTGTATCATGAGTACTTTATTGCTGGCAGAAGGTTTGTGTCTGTCCATGGAAGGGGTTTATACTTATTTTGGTCAGTGTTTATTGAAATTGCTTAATAAAGTGGGAGCTGGTCCTAGAAGATTGGTATTGATATTCCATTATCTGCTCTTATGAGATTGATGTCCAGGATGTCTGCAAATATTTCTGCATTTTGTTATGTGTAGTTTAACCCATTGGCAGTGAAACATGATGCCTTGTTAGTGAACTACTTCAAGAAACTACAGAGGCAGATTTCTTCCTCCTACTACTTTGGTCTCCTCTTTATTCTCTCTCTGACTAATATTGGACAAAGTCATCTTTACAAATTCCACTGTTGGATATCATGATATACCTCCTGTTTTTCAAATCTTTTTAACATACTCAAAACCTTGCTTGCTTTTTGGAATGTTGCAGCAAAGTGTGCACATGGGCCTCAGTCCTGCTATCTGCTGGTGGGCAGGGGCTCATCTGTACATACAGCCCCCTGAGATGCTAGAATACCACTTGGTGGAGTGACAGCAGATCTAGACCTCCTCTACATGTGGTGTTAACCAATGTGACCGTGACCTGCTTTGGCCACAGGCCACCATCACATTTGTTGGAGCCCCATCAGATGTTTGCCTGGGATTGCTCCCATGTGTGGTAGCGGCTAGCCCGGGCCTTGTAATCCTAGAGATCTCGGAAGTTGCAGCCTGGCCTACTGTCTACCTGATCGGACCAGAGCAGGTTACAGCGAACGATAACGTTTGTTATAACCCGCTGTGGCCCGGCCTGGATCAGGTCCGCCATGACCGCCGCCATGACTTCCTGTCTTGGCGAGGGGTGGGGCTGGTTGCTGGGCGCAGTGCTGGGTCAGAGTCAGCCACACATTCATGCGGCTCCTTGCCCACGTTTGTTGTGCTGGTGGACCCAATCCAGACTGTGGTGCCAGCAACTTCCCAGTCTGGATCATGTTGTGACAGCAGCGTGTCACTTCTGTTAACACCCATGGCGGTCTGCTGGTCTGCCCTTCCACCTGCCCCTGACAGCCAGAAAGAGAGAGCACAGTAGAGGGGAAATGTATCTGCCAGGCTTCTGGATTACATGGCAGCAAGTGACGTTGCAGCCAGTCACTCATTGCCCCACCTCTTCCATCCCCCATGCTCTAGTGGAGCTGGGTGCATGAGCTGTGCACTGTGCTCACAGTTTGATTGCCTTGGCCACCAACATTAGCCCCTGTGCCACCAGTAGGATTAGGGTCAGCACACAGCAGCCACATCGTTCTTAGTATGCAATTCTGTTTTTTCCCTTGAATTCTATAGAACTTATTGGAAGGTGTGGCAAGCAAAATGAAAGCCCCTACAAAAATCCATTGGGTTGAAAAAGCAAACCATGGAATGGAAGTGAAAGGACGAGCTGCAGACGATATTATGATGGAAATAAACACACAGGTTTTGGGTTGGGTCAAAGAAATCCTAGAACAAGAATATCAGTGACTGCCGACAGTTCACACAGCATTTCTGCTGCTAACTCTCCCTGGCTTAATTATAAGTGAGAAATGCTTTTATGAATCTAAAACACAGGGAGGCAAGTGAGTTTCTCAAGACAGTAATATTCCTGTTGCTAAACATATCAAGTATTAATGATTGGGACACTGTTTTCTACCACTTCATTTCAGAGGTGTACACCATATATTTTTATATGTATGGGATAGGTTTTCTGTATAGTTAATATTGTAATACTTGACAGAGGAATAAACTGTTTTCTGTCAAAGGACATGCTTCTATTTCTTTCACTACTGCAGTGTTCTGCAAATACAAAGCTACCTTGCAATCCCACTTCTCTTGTTCGTCTTTCTGTGCGGGAGGGGGAAAACAAAACAAAACTCGATTTGGGCTGTGACTTTACAGGCCTGATCGTCACTGTTTTGTAACTTGTGTGGCCATTTACATCTCTGCATAGGAGATGTAACCAATGTGATTTTATAGCACTTGGCACAAGGTTCACAGAGGTATAACTACTCAAAAGTGCATTGCACTGGAAAATTAGGTCAGATAGATCTTGTTTCAGCCTGGGTTTTTTGTTGTTTTTTTTTTTAAAGTACTTTGACAGTATGTCCTTATGTAGCAGAGCAAGGTTGTGCCTTACTCCAAGCACCCTGTAGGTCAGGGAGAGTGTAATCTGGGGCAGGTGTTAGTGAGGCCCTTTTCTAACGAGCATGGGTGCGTGAGGAAATGGGTGGACGGCGCGGTGAGTGGGTGGTATATGGGGGTGCATTCCTATAGACCCCACCCACCCACCACTGCGCACGGAGCATCCGCTGTTGGCGCCTGTTGCTCCATGCTTGGGTAGTGGGTGGAGCACAGGAGCATGAACGCACCCATACCCACCAGCCACAGTGTTCCCACAGATGCCCACCCATCCCCCCGTACCTGCCGCGGCATTCAAATGGGTGCACACGTGGGCAGGGGGCGTCCGTTTAAAAAGGGCCAGAGATCAAATCCTGCAAGTTAGCTAGGGGCTCCAGGCAGGAGAGGCCAAACTGAGCCAGAGAAAGCAGCAGAAAGGCCAAGAGGGTTGGCAACGAGAGTACAGTGAAATGGCCCTCTGTCTTGGGAGCAGCAGATGAAAGTGACAATGGTTGCGCTACTGAGAGCAGGGGCGGCTGGTGGGTTTTGAGGTTGGAGGGGCAATAAGGCTGGCTGGGCTGCCGGTGGCAAAGCCGCCGGCGGGCTGGCAAGTGAAGGGGCGGAGCCAGGGCAACAGTAAGCCAGTGGCATGGCATAACCCAGCAGCAAGGAGTTCCCAGGGTTAACTTTGGATGGACATTACATTACTTAATGCTGGGAACGCTGCTGTGTGAAGCACTGCCACCAGGGAATAGAGAACCCTCTTATTGGCAGAGCATTTAGCAGGTGAGGATAGACGTCGGGTGGGTTTTTGGGGTGTGGGTAGGGGGTTTTAGAGGATTTTATTGTATTATTTTGAATTTTTACTATTTTTCTCTTTGTGCTTTTGTTTCCGTAAACCGCCCTGAGCCTTTGGGGAAGGGCAGGGTATAAATTCTGATAAATATAAGAGATTACGGTCTTGTGCAAGTGTGTAGAGAGGGGACTAATTGGAATTAAATTCACCCCCTTAGTCAGGAACCCATGTTCACTGTGGTTTCCCCATTGCTGCTAATGAAGAAAATACAGTGAACGCTGTCCCTGCCCTTAGTCAATTTCATTTTGGTTGAGACGCATAGGTGCTTTTCTTAGAGAAAATCAGCCGGATGCCAGAGACAGCAGGTGGCTTCAGCAAGTGGAAGTAACAAATAACCGTCACGGCTTCCCCAGGCTGAGCGGAGGACTCACCAGGTCAGAGACTGGGAGCCAGGTAGGCTCACCTCAAAAACCTTAAACAAAGGTACTGTGGGACCCAGAAAGAGGGCTGATGGAGGCAACAGTGAGAAGAGACGGGGGCCGGGGTTGACACCCTGTGACATCCTCTATTTCAGGGAAAAATCTGCAGTGTCTGCTTTGAAAATGTTTTTCCTTTTTGACTTACACCTCAACCTGCTGGATTTAAACTTAAGATGTGATGGTCTGGCTGCTGTTGGGGGCTGGATGAGGATGAGATGATTGAAGCTGAATCCAGGCAAGACTGAGGTGATGATGGTTGGCCGGCCTTGTGACCTGGAGGGGATTGACTGTTATTGATCGAGTCCGGCCCCCTTTGGACAGTCAGGTTCATAGTCTTGGTGTGCTTCTGAACCCCTTGCTGTGCCTGGATTGTCAGGTTGCAGTGGTGGCCTGGAGCTCTTTTCACCATCTCTATCTGGTGAGGCAGCTGTGGCCTTTTCTTTCTGGTTTGGATTTGGCCACTGTCGTCCATACTTTCATCACCTTGAGGCTAAGTTATTGCAATGTGTTCTACGTGGGGCTGCCCTGGATGACTGCTCAGAAGCTGCAGCTGGTGTAGAATGTGGGGGCTTGCCTTCTTTTGGAGCGGGGTGCCTGGACTATATTACACCAGTGCTCCAAAGTCTGTACTGGCTTCCTATAGCTTTCCAGGCACAATTCAAGGTGCTAGTTTTGACCTTTCAAACCATATACGGTCTTGGCCCCATAAATCTGAAAGACCGCTTGTCCTTCCATGCCCCACTGCGATCAGCTGAGAGCATCTCCCTGTGGGTTCCATCTGCTAGCCTTGTTCATACATCAAGGGCACGCAGGGAGGCGTTCTCGGTTGTTGCCCCGCTGCTTTTGAACTCCCCCTGGAGGTTCATTTGAACCTGAGCCTGGGCATCATCTGGAGGCAGTGTAAGACTTTTCTTTTTGAAAAGACATTTGTCGGGTGGGGATAGGGGAGGTTTTGGGGTTGAATTATTGGGGGGGGGGGTTATGGGGTGGGGAGGTGGTATTGTGGGGGGTTGGAGGAGGGTTTGGGGGTGTTTAGGAATTTTTTATATTGGTTTTTAATGTTCTAATGATTTGTGAGCCTCCCTGAACCTTCAGGAAAGGGTGATGTATACATTTAAATAAATAAATAGTCTGGTTTGCCCCCAGTGAAGAATGTAAGTCTGTGAAAGACAGCTTAGAAATATCAAAGTTATTAGATATCAGAGTTTACAATACCTTTGATTAAAGCTTTAAATGCATTACCAGGATATACATAAAGTTGTTAGGACCATTAAGGATTTTGTGCTATGACTTGTTGAAATACGCTTTCATTTTTTTAAAAAAGCAGCCATTTTCTCTCCCCCCCCCCCGGTGTTTTCAGCTGCACCAGTTTCCCTTTTTCTGGCAGCACGCACATAAGCAGCAGTAACTTCCAGGCCTGGGGGTTTAGCTGTGATTCTCTAAAAACCCTGCTTTTGGAGTGTGGGCTTTTCTTGGGGTCTGACATCCCAAGGTGAAGTTTGTGTTTGTTCCCCAAGACACTGGGGTGGAGTTTGGTGCAGGACGATTTGAGTCTCACCCCTGCTTACTTCTGGGGAAAGGTCATTTGTCAAAAGCTAACCAAGTAGGTTTGTAGTTCACTCTAGAACTAGAACAGCTTTGAAGGAAATTATTTAATGTCTTCAGATCTTTCCATATTACAGACTTGCATTTGATATTCACCCCACCTTCCTGCGGGACCGCCTCACTCCCTGGCTCCTGAATTGGCCCCTGCGGTCTGCCCCGGGCACCCTCATCGAAATCCCTTGGGCCTCACGTGTAGCAACCATGCAGAGGGCGTTCTTGGTAGCTGCTCCGAGGCTGTGGAACCCCCTCCTGGTCGAGGTTCGTCTGTCCTCGGATCTTCTCTCCTTTCGTCAACAATGTAAGACCTGGCTGTTCCGACAGGGTTTTGGCCGGGGAGATGGGTAGCAGGAGGGGTGTGGAGGGGTTGGTTTTTTTTTTTTACCTCCAGTAATGATGTAGTACTGTTTTTATGACTTTTATATTTATGTATTCTTATTTATGTGTTTTATTTTTGTAAGCTGCCACGAGCTGCTTGTGTGGCAGGATGTTGTGCGGGGTAATAAGTGCCATAAATAATAAATATCATACTGGGGAATCCCTTAAAGATTATTCAAAATAAAAAGTGGGAATATGTTTGAGATTAAATAGAGAGAACCTGTACACACTCACTTACAATGTCAGTGCATACCTCCACCAACGAGTTGGCCCAATAAAAGATACTACTGTCTCTGTTGCTTATATTTGGGCCCAACACGGTAACCTTACTTTCTCTACAGTGACAGTGTTGCAGATGAACATACAGAGTTCCATATGCAGTCTGTAAAAGGAGTATATGACTAACTGGCCACTTGCAAGGCCCAGAATCAATAACAACTAAGCCAAGCAGGCTAAATTTTTCATTTCTGTCCATGGTTTTCTGTAAATGTGAAGTGTCTAACAAGGCTTTGGTGCTGTTGGACAACAGGAACCCAACACAGCTTGTTTGTCATGTGTGTGAAAGAGGCATTCTTTGAACAGCTGCTACAATGAAAGGGGTACTTGAAAGAGAACAATGAATTAAATGATCTCATGATGTTAAGCCTGCTAACCAGCTTTCTTGATAAGGGTTGGCACTGGGACATTAAATTGCAGCCAACTCTGTATTATCAGAGCTGGATTTAAAAGGCCGCTGCCACTTGTAAAATAATTTCTTTCATTCTATTTATAATCTTGTAAATGTTTGGAAATTAAGTCTGTTTCAGTCTAGACATTGTTTTCTTCCCCTTCAATTTGGCATTACAGGATTGCGCATAAGTAATGAGATACTGGTATTCAATTTATTCAGTAGAAAAAATAGCTCTGAAGCACCTCACTAAGCCACAGTTAACTTGAACAGTTTAACATACAGCCAGCTTAACATACAGGTTCTGAATTACTAACTATAAGAAGCAGCTAATAAAGCCTTTCATTTTGGTTGAGAAGCATAGGTGCTTTTCTTAGAGAATTAAATCTGGTTTTAATAAAACGGCTCCTGATCCTGCAACTCCTCCACATTTAGTACTACCATTAACATCAGTGGGAAGTATGTGTATGTAATGACAATAGAGTCAAATTAATGAGTGGTTTAAGCAAGTCTTACCCATTTCAAGAAGAGATTGACATTTCTTAACAGTATTGTTAAGACTGACAGGATTGACAGTATTATTTATGAAAATGGTCAGGTTAACTGAACTTTAGTAGTAATGAAGGTACTGTACGTCTCCCTGTGCCGTCAATAGATTTCAAGTATAGACTGCACTTTGTTAATAACGCCAGACTTGGAAAGGTCTGAGTTTAGACTTTAAATAGAATTTAAATAGAGATGAATGTTCACTCACTATCTCTTTGCATGATTGATCTTAAAGCAGTAAAAACACAGCCCTTTGGAAACAAAGTATTTATTTAAAAATTGTAAAAACAAAATTGTAGTAATACTGCATAATAAAAGGAAGTCAAGCTATTGCTTGGTTGAGGTTGATTGTCCACTGAAGTTGTAGTTAAAATAACTTTCCGTTTAGAAGCGAGGTAAATATTCCACAAAGCAGTTTTCTTTCTGCCTGTTAGAGTTCATCTTTGGCCTGTAATTAAAAAGAAAAAAATATTAGTTACAGGAGCTTTAACAGTAGAGGTAGTCTTGCATCTCTTGTTTTAAGTTGGTGTTTCCTTCCCTAAATGTGGAAGGACAGACTGGGGTGGAGGAAGTAATTGCTGTGTTTTATTATGGATGGTGTAAATAGAGAACGATAAATTTGCACATTTATAATGTGCCATGTACCAGGAGCATATAACACCGGTGCTCTGAGCTCTGCACTGACTGCCTATAGTATTCCGGGCCCAATTCAAGGAGCTGATTTTGATCTAGAAAGCCTTTAACAGCCTGGGTCCTAGCTATCTGAGGGACCGCCTCACTTCCTGGGCTCAGGGCGGCTCCTGTGGTCGTCGACGGACACCCTCCTGGAGGTTCCTCGATATCGTTGAGTGGGGGACTGACAGGTAGGTGTTCTCGGGGGCCGCACCAGCGCTTTGGAACTCTCTCCTGGTGGATGTTCGCCTCAGCCCGACGCTCCTTGTTTTTCGCTGTCAGTGTAAGACGTGGCTCTTCCGCCAGTCATTCAGTGGAGGGGATGGTTGAGGGGAGGGTTAGGGGTGGGTGAGTTTTTATATATTTCTTCACATGCTGCCTTTTATTGCATGGATTTTTATTGCTGCTATTTAAATATTTTGATTGTTTTATTTGCATTTATTGATTGATTGTTATGAGCTGCCCTGAGCTGCTGGAGGCAGGAGAGGGCGGGATACAAATGTATTAATAAATAAAATAAATGGGACCTGCAGTAAGGAAAAACCTGTAAAAGCACTATGCATCCCATGATGTTTCTAAAGCATCCTGCTGGCTATGGTAGCTCAAGGTACTAAATGGAAGGGGAAGAGGTGCATGGTGGGGAAGCCTGGAAATATATGCCAGACTTCATAAGAAAATCCTATATCTCTCAAGACATTTTAGGACACCTGTGCTGCTTCCTAGGCTCCTGACTGGCTCTCTCAGGAGCATTTATCTAATAGTTTCCCCTTGGATTTGACAGTACAGACAGGATCAATATTAACTTTGGGAGCTCGCATCTTCGTGAATGTTACACTCCTTGTCTCTCCCTCTGTTCCCCTTCCATCGTCTCCCCCCTCCCACCCGTCTCTCAGACTGTAAGCCCTAGGGCAGGGACCGTGTCTATTCAATTACATTTTAAAGCACCAGGTACATTGCTTGCGCTATATAAATGCTTGCTAATAATAATAATAATAATAACATTCATAGGAATTTAGACTAGATAGATTTTGAGAAATTGTGTAAGGTGAGGCGTTTGGGGGGAATTAGTGGCAACTAGGTGTATTTTTATGGAAAAATGCGCTGAGTTCAAAAACCTAGGTTGTCAAATCTTGCACTGCATCGTTTGGCTGCCATCTTGGATAATGATGGCCGTTTTTCAGAAATTATTGTGGAAGGTGATGACATTTTGGGAAAATTAGTAGCAACCAGGTGTTTCTTAATGAATTAAATGCGCTGAATTTTAAAATCTAGGTTGCCAAATCTTGTACCACATGGTTTGGCTGCCATCTTGGAAAATGGTGGCTGTTTTTCAGATTTTTTCCAAGTGCATTTTAATTTCCTAAACTAGCTGACATGTTGCAAACTGCAGGTGAATCTCAGAACACAGAAAAGGTGATCAATTTGCTTGATCACCCGGGCGGCCCTTGGTGGGATGGGTTATTGTGATTGGGGGAGTGGGGTTTTATTGGAGTTTATGGGGGAAAGTGTTTTAGTTAAAAATGGGGAGATGGGTTAAAAGGGAAAGTTTTGAAGCGGGTGGGGAAAGGGGGTGGGTTGGTGTCTGGGATACCTCTCTGTGGCAGAGGGGGGAAGGGGGGTTGGGGA
>QEPC01010024.1:104839-116901 GCA_003113815.1 Sphenodon punctatus
GGCACGGATCCAGTTGACAACACGTGGCCCTCACAGACCCCAGGACATCCACCACATCGGCCGGCGTCACTTCCCGAAACTCACCCCACAAAGATGGACCAGACGGGCCCTCCGCCCCCCCCGCGCTCTTCCCCTACTGCCATCAATTTACCAGGAGAACTTTTTACACACAAAAGTTCTGTGAGAAGTTCCACACAGAAGTTAAAAGATCCGGATGTTTAAGATCTGGGTGAGTGATTTAGACACACAGAAAGTTCAGGATGTAACAGCAAACATCCAGGAGAAATGTGTGTGTAAAAACACCCAGTGATTTAGACACACAGAAAGTTCAGGATGTAACAGCAAACATCCAGGAGAAGTGTGTGTAAACACACCCCATGTTTCATGCATTCACTGGGTGTAATATTTATTTTATTTTATTTATTTTCCAAATTTGTACCCCGCCCCTCCTGCAACGCAGCTCGGGGCGGCTTCCAACAATAAAACAATCAAAACATTAAAATTCATTTTAAAACCATCAAGTATTAAATATAAAACATAACATATAAAACAGGGCTAGACATATAAAATAATAAATAAATGGGTGGGGGACTAAAATCCTCCCTCCCCACCCTCCCTCCCAAAGGCCTGGGCAAACAGCCAGGTCTTACAGTTCCGCCAAAATGTTAAAAGGCCAAAATATGACCTCATTCTTTGCTGGGAAAGGCAAAAGGTCAGCTTGGGACATGTGGAACATATTTCCAGATGTTAGAGATGCATTTCTGACACTGGCACAAGCCCCAACACACATGCCTGACAATACCATGGTGCTACTTGAAATTTTTGTGGTACTTCTGTATGACAGAACCAGTGGATTGTGCAAAGTCAATGAGGCAAGGCAGCATCTATTTTCAAGAAGGTCACGAGCCCTGGAGAATATCCCACCAACACAGGTGGCTCTCAAACAGCAAGCAATGCGTGCAGCCTATTAGAAAGGACATATATGGAGAAAGGTACTGCAAAGAGATCCCAGTCCCGCAGACTGGGTTGGTAGAGAAAGGTGGGTCTCAGTGGCAACCAAAGCAGATGACTCTTGGTTAAGCTCAAGGAAAGTGCTATAACTGATACACTATAACTGTAAGAAGGCATGCAGGGGCCCTATGCAGGTGCTACAAGGCCAGCCTTGCGTGCACTGCTTTTTGCCACTGTGAAAGAAACTGTTTTTTCAGGACTAACTGAACTTGAACAACAGTAGTGATATTACATACTTTACAATGTGAACTTATGCCACACCATAAAACAAGTTTCTAGGTTTCCAATGGGTGTTTATCTATAGAATAGACACATGACCATGTACAATAATACAGTTTCAATTTGCACACATAACCAAGAAGTTTGCAAGTTTTATGTTTTGGGGTTAAGGATGTTTGGTGTTAATGTTAGGTCTGTGATGAATATAACATGATTTTTCAGAGACAGTATCTTGATTACATTGTTATATTACACCATGAACATTAACACATCTTGGTTTGTGTTTTATTGTCTATGGAAATACATTTTAAATTTGTCATCTAATTTTTCTTGATGTAGCTAGCATTTATAAACAAACATCAGTGTAAAAAACTGAAGTTCATTTATTTCCAAACAGGAGCAGATATGAGGGTGAGTCCATACCAGGAAATGGTTAGGCATTATCACTGCATGTCTGTGCTTATTTTGACACTTTTAACCCAAAGTGCACAATTTGGTCAAAATTATTGGCTTCACCACACTGTTAAATGTGCCAACATCTGCTGTAGATCTTGAGCAAGACACTGGATTTCTCTGTACCTTAGCATTCCCATCTTTGAAAAAAGGGTTTTATTATTGAGATCTACAGATAAGAAGTGCTGTGTAAGAACCAAGTATATTTTAGGGGCGAGTATTTTAGGAAGCTTTCTCTCTGGAGACTGGCCTAATTAAAAATATCTTTTGTTGTTTTAAAAACATACGATGTGATCCTCAAGCTGTTTAGTGCCAGCGCTAGCTCCAAGAGCTCACATGAACACCACTGAGGTGAATGGGACTCAGGTTGATACTAAGAGTTACTGGCAATGCAGAACAGCTTGAAAAGCATGCTGATTAACATGAAAATGAGCTTGTATCCCTTATTCGCACAAAACAGCCAAAATATCTATAGTAAAGCTTAATCATAGAATATACCTTGTTATCCTTTATGGTATAGTGGCACAAGCTCTGCCTGTGTCCAAACCTTTCTGGAATTTCTTCTGCAATCTTTTCAGGATCGACGGTAGGAAAATGGGCTAGGTCTATCTGAATCTGTGGAATGGTCTGAGGGCAGCTCATATCTTCCAGCCAAATGCTGCTGTCTTCCTGAGGGCAGTCGCAATTCTCATGGTAGACAGGTCCTAAACACAATAAATTATTGGTTGATGCACAGCACAGACAAGACAGTAAATTCAGAAGATATGTATCCAGGGCTCTCTGGGCCATATCCAGAGGTGAATCAAAGCTAGGTTAGCATACTGTAATGGTCATTTTGTTCCATTCCCTTTGGTATATAAGTGACACCGGTTGAGAATCACTTGGACCCCGAATCCTATAAACCTGCACTCATTTAGGTATGAGCAATAATTGATGTCCCTTATTTAAAAATGTAGATTACATATTAAGAAGCTTAAGGAAGGTGTGAATTACACCATCTTAAGACTCACTTAGATTGTCTTCTGAATTTGACCCTAGTACTTCTCAGTGAAGGACAGTCATTTTGTACTCAACAAGAGACTGGGCTCTGTTTGTGGCTTTGCCATGTTTTGTTAATATCTCAAGCAAGTTAGTGAATTTGTCAGTGACTCAGATCCCCAGTTAGTACTTCCCCGTCTAATAGAGTGTTATGTGTTGTTTCTGGCAATAGCCAGCATGTACTCTGAGCAAACACAAAATAAAGCACTAACGAAAGGGGAAACCAGAAGCACAGAGCGTAAGACAAAGAAACACAACTTAAATACTGGGGTGCAAACAAGGGTAGGGGGTGGCAGGGAACAAAGGCAGAAGTCCTACACACTGGAACCCACCCCCTGGTTCCCCATGGCCTCAGCCAGCAGAGAGGGGGACGCAAGGTCTGGTAAGGCTGCTGGATAAGGCTGGTTGAGTCAGTGCCCACTTGCCTCTTGCAGGTGCCAGGACAGGCTCTGCCACTCTTGCACCTTGAAGTTTGTCTAGGCTGACTACTAAGGGGAGATGGGAAAGGCCGGTTACACGTCTGAGAGAGCCAGAGCTCTGCTCCCACCCCTGCACAGGAGGCTCTCACTGGCACCTGTCTGACCCCCCAACCCTGAGTTGCTGGACCAAAAAGGCTACAAGAAACGAGGAGGAGGATTATGGCTAGATGTCTTTAAACATTTGCATGGAGCAAGTGGGTAGCTGGGCAGACCGCCCCCTTCTCTCGCAGCCTTGCTGAGCTAGATGTTGGGCTAAAGAGGAGGCCAGGTGTCCACTTGTCCCATGTCGGAGAGAAAGCAGAGCAGCTGCAGCACCGCTCTGTCCATGAGGGGATCTATGCATAAATAGGTATGAAAGGTGGAAAGTAACTGGCTAGCTTCATTCCTGAGAAGTCTATGTTCTGTGCAACATATGGCCAGATCCTAAGCAGGTGCAAACTGGAACAAATCTATTGACTCGCACTGTAGTTATACTTATGGGCCACGTACTCCAGCCCACTTCACCAGTGCAGGATTCAGCATACCCAAACTGCCTACTCAGAAAAACCCACCAACAAGAAACCAAACCAATAAGAAAAATCTGCCCTAAGTATAGATCAGGAGTGACCAGAGCACATTGATGCCTGAAATAACAGGCCTTCTTCCTCTCAAATATAAAAATATGGGGTGGGCAAGATGTGGCTTGGGCAGTGCAAGTGTGACTCTTGAGCAGGACTGGGCTTGTACCCAGTCCTAAGGTCTGGGCTGGACTTAGGATTTTGGCACCCCTAGGCAACTCAGGCTGTCCCCCCTGCCTCCCGCGTGCTGGTGCATGCGCAAGCTGCCATCTGAGGTAGGGAGGAGACAATGGTGGCACCCAGTACAAAAGCAGAGCCTTTTCCTCCGTGCTCAGCACCACCCCAGAGCACATTTGCAGGGGGCTCAGGGGCAGAATGGGGCTTCTCCAGGTGGGATGAACAAGGGGTCCCCCGGTCCAGACTGCGGGCAGCACAGGTGAGGCAGTGCGGTTGGGCAGGGGTGAGGGGATGCCATGACCCCTTGTCCATCCCACGTGGAGGACAAGGGCACCTGGACATGCCACCTGAGAACAGAAGCCCCCAATGCCCAAAAATCAGGTGCCTATGTCGCCTGCCCCTAAGTCCAGCCCTGCCCGCGGTGCCTCAATGATCTCTGCAGCCAGGACTGTAGAGAACAGGCTGTGCTAGTCAATAACAAAGTAGGAAAGATTTATGCACACATATAAATGTGTATATGCACATGTCGGTGAAAATAGTCATAACACTAACTCCACTTTAACACCACCTTAACATTTCTTATGCGTGTTTAAGGGCTGCATAGGGCACCAATATAGCCATTAAAGTGGAGTTAGGATTATATCTATTTTCACCCTGTTTTTCTTGTGGCTCTCAGCCATATGAAAGATTTTGGTATGTGGCTCTTGGGGTTGGGAATTTTGCTCAGCCCTGGCATATTCTATCACAACAGCAAACCCATCACTCTGACTAAAAGTAAAACACTATGGGTGATTTCAGACATTACATTGTCTGAAATCACCTCAGTCAACCGCAGGGGTGGTGGTGTGTGAACGGAGGTGAACGTCTGTTTGCGCGCATCCAGATGTTCACTTCAGTCAACCACTCCCCGCGGTGAACCTAACCACGCGTTGTCCTCCCGCACCACGGCAGCAAACAAAGTGTGGTTAGGGGGAATCCGGAATGCAGTGAAGGAAAAGTAACATCTGTTACCTTAACTTCACCGTGTTCCTGAGTCCTGGCGGCAGCGGCCACATAGGCCGCTGCAGCTGCCTGTCTCGGAGAGGGCGGGCGGCCGGGGAGCTCAGGGGGCGAGGCCGTGCGGCCACACGTTGTGTCGCGCGGCCCCGCCCCCCCGGGAGGGGGGGGGTTGCCCAACAGACATGACGGGCAGCAGTATTGACCCTGGGCCGTGGTTCGGCGGTCCCCACAGCCAGGGGCAAAGGGGCGAACGTCTGTTGGCGCGCCCCTTCACCCCCGCCTGTGGACCGAACCACACCACGGCCCAGGGTCAATGCTGCCACCCGTCACGGCTGAAATCACCCTATATTTACAAAATGTAAACAAAATCTCCTGAGAAACGATATCAACTATGGGTGAAAATAGACATACACGTAACTCTGCTTTAACACCTCTTTAACATTTCTTATGCATGTTGCAGGGCTGTATTGGCACCCTATGCAGCCTTGCAACATGCATAAGAAATGTTAAAAAGGTGCTAAGGTGCATGTATTTTTTCACCCTATGTATACCTGACTGACGTATGCTGGCCAGCTTCAAACACGAGTCTGCATATTATTTGCATATTATACCAGTCAAGGGGAGTGTAGAATTTGTGAAATGCATGTTCCCAACAGTCCTATTTTTAAGTTAAGGCTTTAGAAGCACTATAAACATTATATTTACAACATGCCTTTTTGTTCTTTATATCCAGTATTGTCTGCCCTCCTATATTATTAAAAGGTTGGCTCCTGAGAGCTTGCATAATACAGCCCTAGTGCTGCTGTACAACTTTTGGTGATAGAATTTGTAAGAAAGACCCCATGCAAAACAAAGTTGTATGATGGGATACATCTTTGTACCTTTTAAAATATATGGAGACTTGGCAATGTGTTCCTCCTTGACTTTGACCTCTATCTTCAGGCTTTTGTAGCTTGCATACATCCTGTATCTCACAATAAAGGAGCCATCTTTTCTATCCAATAGTTGCACTCCTATCCGAGTGAACTGCTCATCAGGGGCTAAGATCTTCACTTGAAATGCATTTTCTCCTGGAGAAGAAGTAAACCTAGATAGGGAACAAGTGCAATGGTAAATTACACAACAGTTTTCTTGGGGCCTGGTCCAATTCCATTTGAGGTCAAGGAAAGATTCCCATTGGCTCAAGAGCTGTGACAGACCCTTGGTGACTTAACAGGCCTTTGAGAAGGACATTTGCTGCAAGTGAAACTGATTCAGAACCAAAATATTTCCTAGACCCATCAATTCCTGTGCTTTTCTAGGTTGGAGTTATTGTAAAAAATATTTGTTTTGAAAAAATGTAAAAGCCTGTCTGCCAGTTGTTCTTTGGGTGATATTTTTTTAAAAGTATTAACCCATGATGTGAGTGAGCGTTTCTGTTTCAGCCTGTCTATCTACTAATAAGAAAAAAATCCCACAATCTTAAAGTGTTCATGGGAACTAGTACTGTACTCTCAATGGTACCCATAGAGAAACAGAGAAAGGAGGAGATTTGACTTTCCCAGAGTTACACAGAATCAGTGCCTGAACCCAGGAGTCCTGACTCCAGTTTCTGCAGATTAGCTATTCCAGCATCCTTTCCTTGTGTATCTCTTCTTTTTTTGTTGTTCCCAGTCTCTCTTCCATCTTTTTTATGCACTAGTATCTCACTTACTCATTTCTTCTTATTGTATGGTCCTAATCCTGCAGAGATCCAGTTCCTGCCTGAATTTCTTTTTGGCCCATCCAGTCTTTCTTGTCCATGGATATCCCCCTCCCCCAGGTTGCAATGGGCTGCTGCTTGGAGTCAGGAAGCAGCAATGTAGCCACCTATTCTTTCCAATTCCTTGGCTCAGTGTGTTGCACTGAGACATATGGCAAAGGCTGACGGAGTCAGTGGAAGGAGCAGAGAGAAGGGAAAGGCAAGGAAGAAGCTTTAGTTGCCTCCTCCCTTAGCTAGAAATAGCACTCAAAGGGGAAACTTTTTCACATTCCCTCTAGCTTTGCCGATAAATGACACTCCAGCTGGCATGAGTGAGAGTAGGGACATATGCAAAACTGTCAGTCCAGGCAAGTTCTACTTGACAGGTATGACAACCAGATGACTAAGCACTACCTTGCCAACTTTATGTCTTGTTGTCTTGTCATACGGACAAGGTTGGCAGGTGGTACCCACAAGACAGCACTCCTGGCTGACCACAGGAGGTTGCAGTAGAGCATGGAAGGATAGGCGGTCTTTCAAATATGTGGGGCCCAGGCCGTTTAAGGCTTTAAGGATCAAAAACAGCACCCTGAATTTTGCTCAGAAACCTATTGTAAAGCACAGGTGTAATGAGCTCACAGTGACCCAACCCCGAAAGGATCCGGGCTGCCGTGTTTTGCACCAGCTGCAGCTTCCGAAGGCAGCCCCAAGTAGAGTGCATTGCCGTAATCTAGCCCTGGATGATGGTGGCCCATATCTGAATCAGTAAGAAAGGACCACAGCCTCCTCACCAGATGGAGCTGGTGAAAAACGTTCCTGGCTACCACCTCCACCTGACAATCAAGGCGCAGCATGGTGTCCAGAAGCACTCCAAGGCTGTGAACCTGAGTAACTAGTGGGATTGGGATCCTCTCAATGACCAGGGTCCCAATCCCATCCAAGTCACAGGGTCGGCCAACCATCACTTCAGTCTTGTCTAGATTCAATTTCAATCTGCTCCAGTCCCCAACAGCAGTCAGGCATTGTGAGATCACAGGACCTGGGTCAGATGAAAAAGTGAGTTAGAGCTGAGTGTCATCAGCATACTGAAGGCACTTCAATCCAAACCCATGAATGATCTTGCCCAGTAGCTTCAGACATTGAACAAGAGGGGAGACAAGATGGAACCCTGCATGATTTATGGTAACCAAGACAATAAGGTTTTCAAAATATAATTCAAACTTTTTTTTTTTTTTTAAATGTGAATAATATCCCACAGCTTTAGAAAAAAACAAATTCACTGCTGGAACAACATGATGACCCCATTGACTTGGCTCAAGTTTCATTATGTTGTTCCAGCAGTGAATTTGATTTTTTCTAAAGCGAACTGTGGGATATTATTCAAAGCTTACTGAACATTTCCCCTTCCTTTTTTATGGACTTTGATGGATTTATTTATGAATAAATGTATTTATTTATTTGGATTTGTATCCCACCCTTGCCCAAAGGCTCAGGGTGGTTCACAAATATACCGTTGCTGCTGTGGCTATTGTTTTCAGGAGCAGTAGGCTGAAGGAATCCATGTAACTAAAAAGCACCAGAGCATTTGACATTGATAGATTTTACTGACTTTCTGAAGAAAAAAGTATACATGAAATATAGGACCTTCAACAACCTTTCTGCAGGAAATGCAAAATGAAGCAGCTTCATTATGTCTTAGTTAAATGACAAGAAAGTTAATGCATGCAGGTATTTCCACACATTTGAAGAGGAGACCAGTTTTACTGGTGTTGCATGAGTCCCAATAGATCTCTGTAGTACTAACAAGAAGAGGGGTGGGAGGGAAGGAAAACTTACTTCTGTAAGAACAATAATTTTAAAAGTGCAGTGCCCAGTTTGATCCAGATCCTGCCGACACTTAAGCATGTGCATAATGCCAGCGCAGTTACACACATATTGAAGTGCTTATAGAAAGGAAGCCTTGTATTCCCAAAGAGGCGCAATGTGAATTCTCATTTTAAATCCACAGGCTCCATCCAGATCCTGCAGCGATTGAGGCCATACGAGTACCTGAGCCATTTTTATGCGACTCCCTTGCTAGCCATAAACCCCGCAGTTTGAAGCCCTCGTGAGAAGAAGCTGCTGCGCTTACCTCTGCCCTTCACTGTCCACAGCCTGAACATAAAAATAGCGAGCAGGGAGGACAACATCTGCGCTCAGACCGGGTCCCCATACCAAACTCTTTTGTGGACTCAGCTGGCTTCCTCCACCCGAGACGGTCAACACCGGAATTGTCCCAGAAATTAAGCAACAAAAGAGCCAAATGCTAAACATTTACAAGATTTCCTCTGGAGGGAAAGCACAAACGGGAAAAGGAACAAGTTAGAGAGCGAGCACTAAGTAAGGACAACTTGTGCGCTCAATTACAGCTGAGGTGGCATCTGTTCAGCGACACGTCTGCCTGGACTTAGCTTCGCTTATTTGAAAGCAATCTGGACCATTCCCACTTTCCCCCAAAATAAACAGCTTCCCTCTGGTAAACACATCAGTAACCAAAGAGCAGATACAATCATTAACTGCTACCGCCTTCTCCCTGTTCCTTTGTCTGAGCGTGCACCGACTCCTCTGCCTTTACGCCTGCCGCTGGAGCAGCATCTTCGGTTTAACCCTATCGCCAATCTCAGCCGGGTGGAGGAGGGAAAGGGAATCGATTCATTGGTCCTGGGAAACTTCTTCCGAATAAAGAATGGCATTGGCTTACTTCCCAGGCTTTACAGTCATGCTGGGAAATGTAGTCCAAGAAGAGGGATCCCTGCAACCCCGTACTTCACCACTACTAGCCCTCGTTGTAACATTTTTGAACCAAAAGCACAGACTTTTGCAGTGTATTGGAAATAGGGCGTACTGACTTCAGTGCCTCGAGGAAGACTGCATCCACTGAAGTTACAATGGCAAAGGAGGAGGATTAGTTCTAACTAACCTCCAACCCCTATCAAACTCCTGTCTACATACAACCTATTGCAACAGATTTGTTTGGTTTCCTTCTTTATTGGTGAAATGACCTAATACTAGGCTCAGACTGCATCTAACATAATCTCTCTGCTGCCAAGTTTTCAATGCTCTATTCTATTGCTGTATATGCAGCAATTAAGTTGGTAGGAAATTTCCTTGCCAGCAGTATGAACAGCAATTTTTTTCTTTACCTGTATTAGTATGAACTTATTCCCAATAACATTACCTGCCAAAAAAATCATAATAAGCCAGCCATCTTTTATGGGAGAAATATACACCTGAATTAGAGACACATTTTTGCAGTCTTCCCAGCTTTATGTAGGAACATAAATTACATCTGACCGTCTTGGAGGGGACCCTTAATTTCATTGTGGGAACAGATGTGTTTTCATATGTAGCGCTATAGTGAATATGTTTGTGTAAAAGCATCAACCCTTTCATACGGCAAATTGCAAGGAAAGTGTCATTTTCATAAATCCAATATAATAGTGATAGAGTTCAGACACACAGGGATATGCAGGTTACAGTCGTCCTGAAAATACTTATATGCACACGTGTATTTTCGGGATCAGAATTGTAGAGGGTACTAGCTAGCTCATTAATTTTGCTTCACTGTGTGTTAATAAGCCACTAAAATAAGCTTCAGTAGTTTAAATCTGTTTTTAGGTTTAGCTGACCAAGCTAGTAATTTTGGATTCCAATGCATGTAATTTGACTCAAAGAAAAGATGCTTTTGAAGCAAAACGATTGTATAAAAGCTTCCAAAGCTGCTGGACTACTAAAACCCTGATGCAGCAGCATGCTCTAAGGACACAGTCATACACACACAATCAAATGTCCTCAGTGCAGTAAAGCATGTGGGAAAATTTACCTTGATTTACCCTATTTATATGCTGTGGAATGACTACACGGTTGGTTATCTGTCTCTATACTGGAGCAGCCCTGGGTTGAGTTCTTGGAGTGAATATGTTTACCTGACTGTGACCTTAAATCCCAGCATAAGGGATTCTTCCAGCAACACCCAGGGTGTTTTTAGATGTACCGTCACACTTTGATCCTGCCCAGAATTAGATCCTCCCTCCAGGCAGGATTCGCCCGGGCCACCAAACAAGAGTGATGGCAGCCCGAGTCGACGTGCGAACGTGCATCCACACGCACGACTCTGCCAATGCGTTGCTCAGAGCAGCCCACCCCTTCCCTGATGGGCAGCCATGGCAACGTATGAGGCCACTGTGGCTGCCCGGAAGTGCCACGGACCCGAACTAGGGTAAGTCTGAGCAGGTCATCAGATGTGATGGCCCTCTTTACCCCGGTCCAGCGGCCATAGTACTAGCTGTGGTGGCACTTAGCCCAGGCTGTGCCTCAGGGATGGTCCCGATGAACATCCTGGGCTAAGCGACAACTGGCAGCCTGTCCAAACATGACATTGGGCATCCATGTTACAATGGATTAATCTGCGCTCAATGTCATGTCTGAAAACACCCCTGAGGTAAATTAGGGTGGTTACGCTGGAATGACTTTGGTTCTTCCAGGTTTTTTGTTTTGTTTTTTGAGGGGTATAGGAACAAATTTTTACACACACCTAATTCCACTGATTTCTTCCATGAGAATCTACACACATTAGTATTTGTACTGGATTATTGGCTCCACAAACCTCCCAGATATTACAACAGAGGTCCCCAAATTGTGGGTCATGACCCCATGTGGGGCGAGATCCTCTCTGGATAAGCATCATGATCCCAATTTGATCTACTGATATATTTAACATGTCTTTGGTGCTTTCTGTGGTCATGGGACTATGGGTATTTTCAGACGTTACGGGTGGGCGGTTCACCACAGCGAACCCCCAGGGAGGGTGAATAGCACAACCGCAGCCCGGGGTGGAAAAATGACCCAAACAGACGTGACGGGACCGGGACCACGGCCGGGAACCGGGCCGAACCACCGCGGACCGGGGCAGCACAACAGACGTGCAGCCGAACCCCCGCCGGGCGCAAAACTCCCACAAGGTACCTTGCAGGGGCGGGACACAGACATGGCCACCTGAGGGCAAACGAAGCCAAAAGGCACACAAGGGAACGCCCACACAAGGGAAACGGGAAGGAAGGGGGGAAGAGGGAGAACAGGCTGACAGCCGACACACACAGCACACGCACACACACACACACACACACTGTGGACCCGCAGCGGGAAACACTGCACGACTGCACGCCCGGGCACACACACACAAGGGAAAGGTCGGGAAGGGGGGACAGGGCCGCCCGGAACACAGCATGAGGAACAACGGGAGGGACGAGGGGGGGCACTGCCAAGGGGCAAGGCACAGGCAGCAGCAACCCTCACCCCCACACCACCCCAGTCCACAGAGGCGCCCCCACAGCAACAGAGGCAGTCTCGGGGGGGGGCCGGACCCCCAGA
>QEPC01010024.1:122762-170391 GCA_003113815.1 Sphenodon punctatus
TCCAGGGGCTCGTCCGTCCGGGCCGTTTTCCGTGTCTGGGGGGAGGGGAGGGAGGAAGTGGTTGAGTGGGTGCCGGTGGGGCCCCCTCACGGGGCACCCCTGCCCCCCTCCCGGTTCCCCGGGGTCGCCCCGCTGGGGCCCCCCCAGGGGGGAAGCGTGATTGAAATTGGCCCCATGTGCGTATTGAGCATGATGAACATCTGGCGCGCGCCGAACAGACGTTCAGGGCCCTTTGGCCCCGCTGCGGGTTTGAGCGTGGTTCACTGTGGTTCATCGTGATCTCGTAACATCTGAAAATACCCTATATTTAAGTGTCAAAATGGCTCATCATCACCACCAAACTTTATGGGTATTTTGTACAGTTTTGGTGGTTTTATCGTTTGTATTTCTTATGTGTGATTGTTATCTTGATGTTAGCCTTGCGGAATAGGGTGGGATAAATAAATAAATATGTTTTAGCACTCATGGCTGAATGCACAGAATGCCTACATGTGTGCACAGTGCTGGATCCAGGGAAGTTAGGGTCCTGTGAGGAATGGCAGTATGGATTTTAGGCTGTTTTAATTGTAGTTTTATTATTGTGTATTTTTAATATGTTTTTAAAATGTTGTTAGCTGCCCCGAGATGCCTGAGGCAGGAGGGGGTGGCATATAAGTTTTAATATAAATAAATAAATAAATACGGCCCCCATCCTAGCATGGCAATGTTTGGTGGACATACGCTGAACCACCCACTAGATGAAAGAGAGTATTACTGTAATTAAATTTTGATAGTAAATTGGCACCCCCTTTAGGGGGTGGGGTGGCTCTATTGCAGACCCTGCAAGCCTGTATGTTACACATATTATTTTCCATTTACTCCTGGGCCTTATTTATTTATTTATTTATTTATTTACCCCAGCCTTCCCTCAAAAACTCTAGGCGGCTTACAGAATATATAAAATACATAGACAAAGAACATATCAAAACATATAAAAGCAATTAGATAGGGATCCTAAACCACACTCACCAATCATCTCCCCAACCCCTCCATCCCATCCACCCCTATCCCAGCCTGCTAAATGCTTGGCCAGACAAGGTCTGAAAGAAACGTCTTCTGAAAGGTAAGCAGGCCCAGGCTTAGGTGGATCTCAAAGGGGAGAGAGTTCCATAAATGTGGAGCAGTCACTGAGAATGCCTCCCTACATGCCCTCGTTGTATGAACCTCACGGACAGTTGGTACTCTCAAGAGGGCGACCTCGGCTGACCTCAGAGGCCGGGACAGAATGTAAGGAAAAAGGCAATTTTTCAGACACTTGGAGCCCAAGCCATGTGTTGGGGGCTCTTTCTTGTACCACTGTCGGTCATCCCTAGGCCAGGGTTCTCCAGTTGAGACCCTGTGAGCCCATATTTTACACCAGTAAACCTTGGGAGCATAGTTATCATGGAGTGAAGAGGTCAGGTTGGGTCTGGGTTCCTGGAATATTCGGGGGGAGGGGACGGTGCTAATTGCTGCTAGGAAATGTTCAGATAGGAGAAGGTGAAGCCAGCACACTGCCCCAACCACATGCCTCCTACAATGGGGAGCAGCTGGAAAACCAATACAGTGTGGGGTTTGTGTGTTTTGTGCCTACATTGCATGGGTCCAATAAGCAACGTAGCTTGCTGACTGTAGCAAATGGGCTTCAATGGGTGTCTCTCATGTGCGCGTGCACACTAGTGACACACAAGGACTGCAGGAAGAAATGGTTCTTCTTCAAGTGACTCTGCCCATTATCACAAATGGGTTGCACATGCGCGGTCTTCACTAGTAGGCACAAACACAGCTCTTTAGAATTTTAATTGAAATGTACATGTCTTCGAGCCCTCCACTATATATAGTACCCTCACATTCCACTCAGACAGTTCCTTCCAACCTCTGTAGCAGCTAGTTGGCTATTCATAGCTATTCATTGCCGGACTGCCTCAAGGAGGCGGAAGTGCAGCCTCTGCTTAAAAAACCATAATTGGACATTGACTCCCTGGCCAGCTATCAGCCTGTCTCTAACTTTCCCTTTTTAGGGAAGGTTGTGGACTGGGTTGTGACTTGTCAGGTTCAGGGGCATCTGGACCGTGCTTTGGCACTGAGACTGCACTTGTAGCCTTGTAGTCGATGACCTTCGTTGTGAGTTCGACCAAGGTTGTTTGACCCTGTTGATCCTGTTAGATCTTTCGGCTGTTTGATACCGTTGATCACGAGGTGTTGGTGACTCGCTTGCGAGACCGAGCTGGGGTGGGCATAACTGTTCTTGAATGGTTCTGTTCTTTCCTGGCCAGGAGAACTCAGCGTGTGGTACGGGGAGATTGTTCATCTTCTCCCCAGGACCTCATGTGTGGAGTCCTGCAAGGCTCTATTTTGTCCCCTCTCCTGTTCAACGTGTATATACAGCCATTGGGCAAGGTCATTCAAGGGTTTGGTGTGCGGTGCCATCAGTATGCTGATGACACCCAACTTTACCTGTCTTTTTCAGTTGATCCAGACCCGGCAGTCTCGGTGCTTACCCAGTGTCTGGCGGCTGTGGGGGACAGGATGAGGGTGAAGCTGAATCCTGACAAGATGGAGGTGATGCTGGTGGCTAGGGCTGAGGGAGTGGTGGCACTCATCATTGACGGGGTCTGCCCTCCGTTGGTGTCTCAGGTCCGTAGTCTGGGGGTGCTCCTTGATTCACAGCTCTGTCTGGATCTCCAGGTGGTGGCTGTGGCAAGAGGAGCATTTCGCCAGTTACATCTGGTGTGACAGCTTCGGCCATATGTCTCCAACACTGACCTGGCTACCATCATCCATGCCTTCATCACCTCAAGACTGGATTACTGCAACACGCTCTATGTAGGAGCCTCACAGACATCCCGGATGATACAGGCCATGGTGCTCACCCTGACACTGAAGTGCTGGGAGACGAACCAGCAGGAGTTGGGCGTTGCCAGGTTCCAGACCCCGATGGCCACCCACTAGACCATGGGGATGGGGTTCCTCATGGGGGTGTGCTGTTGCTCCAGCCAGGACATGAGCAGCTCCGCAAGCCGCAGTAGGGTGAGCTTGTCCATCCGGAAGTGTGCCCTCCAGGCTGCCTCATCCCACTGAGTCAGCGTCTGGGACCACCACGCCTGTGCTCACTCCGTGACCCACAGCCGCTGGGCAATGGGCATAGCGAACAGGGCGGCCTGGCACATGGTCTCCCTCCTCCATTGGAGGCGCCTGGCTGCCTCGCGGATTACCGCAGGCCTGGTCTGGCTGCGGCTCATGGCCTGTAAGTCCTCCCCGGACACCTGCTGCGCCCTCAGCTGCGCCCTAATATTTCTCCCCACACAATGTATTAATTATATTGGGGCAATTTTGGATTCTACTGTGGCTAAGTTTTTCACTCCAGAGGAGAGGTTCCTAGACATTTCAAACATTATTAGAACCCTCTCCATCCATAGGTTACAAAACATAAAGGTTTTTCAAAGGTTACTGGGACTCATGGCCTCGACCACTGCCACCATGCCATTCGCTAGATTATGTATGTGACCCCTGAAACTATGGGTCTTGAACCTGTTTAACCCATTAGTTGACCCCCCAGATAAAAAGTTGAGAATCCCTAGGCACATTTTGGATTCTCTGAGGTGCTGGTCAAGTAGAGATTTCGTCCTATCCGGTAAGCCTTTTAGCAAACCTTCCCCAACTAACCCGTTGACTACTGATGCTTCTTTGACAGGATGGGGCGCCCACCTCCACAAACTCAATGTTTCGGGGTCGTGGACTCCTCAGCAACAGCTCCTACACATAAACTGCTTGGAGACCATAACCATTATAAAGGCTCAGAAAGCATTCTGCCCCTTACTTCAAGGAACTGTTGTGGAGATTGCCTATGACAGCATGATAGCCATATGGTACTTGAACAAGCAGGGGGGCATGAGATCTCCGGAGCTCTGTCAGTTGGCAATAAAAATTTGGAATTTTGCAAGGAAACACAACATCTACCTCATAGCAACACATATTGCAGGTTCGGAAAACACAAGGGCAGACATCCTCAGCAGACTCCCTGTAGAGGATCACGAATGGGAGCTCTCCAATCAGGTGTACCTTCATCTGGTAGAGCAATGGGGCACTTCCCTCATGGATTTGTTTGCCACTGCTTCAAATGCCAAGTGCCCTCTATTCTGCTCAAGAGCAGCTCACAATCCGGCCTCTATAGGGGACGCATTCACAATCCCCTGGGGACCCCATCTCCTGTATGTGTTCCCTCCCATTCCTCTGATCGCCAGAGTGCTGAACAAGGTAAAGATGGAGGGAGCCAATTTGATCCTTACCTGCCTGAGCTGGCCTTGACAGGTTTGGTATTGCGAGCTGATGCGCCTAGCCAAGGTATCATTGCCCCTGCCGCAGACCTCATTCCTATTGTCCATGGACCAGGGCCGCATCCTCCACCCCAATGCGAAGCGCCTCAACCTCCACGCATACCTGATTCAGATTCCCTTATCTCCGACCCGGTAACACACAGGTTGGATTTTGTCCTCCAGAATGATATAAAACCTTCCACCAAAAAGTTCTACGACTCAAAGTGGAAGAGATTCTCCTCTTGGTTAACTGATAAAGCCCTTAGAGTAGACCAAATATCTATTGATGTAATTTTACAGTATTTATTACAGTTAGCTGATTCTGGCTTGGCCCATTCCTCCCTGAGAGTTCATCTCTCTGTCATCTCGAAACATTTCCCACTTCAGAGTAATCAGTCTCTGTTCGCTCACCCTAAGGTAAAACATTTCTTAAGAGGTTTAGGTAATCTTTTCCCTCCTCATAAGGTTCCCCTATCTCAATGGGATCTTAACTTAGTACTTCAATTTCTCACTGAACATCCTTTCGAGCCGCCTGATCAGGCAGATCTCTTCCACTGGATGTTGAAAACAGCCTTCCTAATAGCTATAACATCCCTCAGGCATGTTAGTGAAATAGCTGCTATTTCGATCAATGAACCTTATTTACAGGTGTTCCCAGATAGAGTGGAGATTTCTGCTCACCCCTCCTTTATCCTAGGGTAGTGCCCACCTTTCATTTGTCTCAAAGAATGATTCTCCCAGATTTTTCTCTCCCTCCTCGCCCTCCCATGATTCTGAGGATATGAGGATAGCTCATACCCTTGATGTAAAGAGGGCTCTCCTGGTATATTTACAAAAGACCAAGGATTGTAGAATTTCGGACCCTCTATTCGTATCCCCAACCCTAAACTATTTGGGTCATAGGGTATCATCCCAGACTATTTCTAAGTGGCTGGTCCAGGTAATTTCCATGGCTTATCATGGAAAAGGTCTTCCCCCACCACCTAACCTCAGAGCCCACTCCCTTAGGGCTTTAGCATGCCATTTGCCAATGTGTCCCCACAGGAGATCTGCAGAGCAGCCTTTGGACTTCCCAACACACCTTTATAAAGCATTATGCTCTCCATCTGGAATTGCAACTTCGCACTGCTTTGGGTATTTCTATACTTTCTTCTGTATGTAAATGATGTTACCCACATATGAACATGCTTCATTTCTGCTCAAGGTACCCAGGTTATATGTTTTTGGGGTTACATGCTGTTTATTCTCAACACACTTACTTGTTAGGTATGCACAATAAAAGTATTGTTTCTTTAATAACTCTTTTGGTGGTGATACTTACCTGATAGAAAATCCCCGCCACCGCCTTTTTTCTAGGCTTGGTACTCTCCCATTTGTGAGAATGTGAGGAGCCACTGGAAGAAGAACAGAAGGTTGCTGCCTTGTAAACAAGGTTCTTTGAGATGGCCTCGAACATTCTCACAAATACCCACTCTTCCAGCCCCGCGTGAAATTTTCTTCTATTGCTTAAGGGTTGGAAGGAACTGTTGGGTTTAGGCAGGAAGGTGCCTTATATAGTGTGGGGGCACGTGAGCGTCATGAAAGATTTGAATATGAGCTTGGTATATGCTGTTGAGAGAAGGGCGCGCAAGTGCAAACCCATTTGTGAGACTGTTTGACGCCATCTCGAAGAACCTTGTGTACAAGGTAGCAACCTTCTGATCCAGGGCAGCTCTCCTCTCCTGCTCCTCACCCCTCCCCCTAGCCGCGCGCCACCAGCTGACCGCCCTGCGAAGCTCTTCTGCACAAGCCCCGCCCCTTTAGGCCTCCAGCCCCGTTATTGGCTGAGCCGCTGCTCTCTACCGCTCGAGCGCCTATGGGAGCGGTTGGGAGATTCCATGCCGGGGGAGGGAGAAAGAGCGGCGAGTGGCATACCGGACCCACCGGCCTTTCAAACTTCCTTCCTGACGGGGGGATTACTGCCGGCCACCCCACTGGAAAGGTGGAGGGACGGCACAAAGAGCTGGGGGTAGTGTTACTTTCATAGGTAAGCCTTTCCTGCGCCCTGTAAATTCTCATCCCAGTCGCTTTACACTTGGGGGGGTATAACTAGAACACGAGCCTACGCCACGCCACGCGGATCTCTCTTATACCCCGTGTCACCTCCCTCCCCCCCAGGGATTTGGTATCTCCCAGGCAGCTGCGCTGGAGGGGTGGGGGCGCGCAGGTGAGTCGGTGTCCATCAACTCTTCCCTCATTTCCTGTTTATGGCACCGTTGCATCCTCGATCTGTGCGTGGGCACGAGACACGGCTGCCGCCATGCAGGTAACGGGCGCGAGATAGTCGTCCTCTCTCTCAACACAGGACGTTGCCGCCCCCCCCCCCTCGTCACGTTCTTTCCCATCCCCGCCTCTCTCCCTCCCTCTCTCCGCGTTCTGTGGCTCGCGCCGCCCGGGCGTGCGGGATGTGTGCTCTGTTGGCGCGAGTCGGGTGGGCAAGTGTAACACGAGAAGCGCAGCATCCTCACTGCGTGACCGGACGGTGGTGGCTGTGGCTGGGTGGAGCGCTTTGCTGCCCCCGATCCTCTAACTCCCGGCGAGAGACGGGGGCAGGGCCTGGTTGTGAAGATTCTTCCTGGTTTCCATGTGGGTGTTTCGCTCTGAAATCTGCCGGTGGCAGCGATGTAAGACCCCTTAGCACAGATCCCAGGCAGAGCATCCCAGGGTGCCCATGCTGTGCTGGCTGCCCCTTTGTTATGCTACACCAGAAATGTGCCTGGTGCTGCTGCACAGTCATGACTAGAGACACGGTCCTTGCCCCAAGGGGCTCGCGCTCTAGGATGGACAAGGGAGAGGAATGTGGGGAGAGTCAGGTCTATGTTCAGGAAGTTGCAGGTGCTTAGCCTAGTTACAGGGGGAGGTGGGGGAATCCTGGAGTGTAAGACCATAGAAGGAGAAACAAACATGAGCACTCTATTGGGGCTCAAGGGCTAGGGAAAACCTGTTTTTTGGGGGGGAGGGGGGTAGGCTTCTCAGAAGGATTTGAAAGGCAGGCGGGAGTGTGTTCAGAGAAGGAGTTCCAGGTGTACAGGGCAGCATGGGAAAAGGAGTGAAGATGGTTTGGGGAGCAGGAGATTGGGGTAAGTGAGGCTGGTGGCAGAGGAGGAATAAAGTTTGTTTCTCAGGAATGAATGACACTGGGGATAAACTCTTCCCTCCACCAGGCTACCCTGCAAGGCTTGTAACAATTTTAAAATCCTTGTAAGCTTCCAAAAGTTTTCTCTCTCCCAAACATTGGAATAATGTGCCCTGTCTTCAGTTCTTGTAGTCATGCTAACAACGTTCATGGGCAAGGGCTAGAATTTGTGCTGAGCTTTAAATACTACAAGTAAGATCTACACTTGGAAACTTTGTAGGTCTTTTGTGTAGGTGCGTAGGATAGCTATAGAGTAACAATGAATAACTTGCCATGTACAAAAATGTAAGGCTCCATCCTGACAAGACACTTGGAACCTTCCTGGAGTAGGACCTAAAACGTTAGTATTGCCATTTACCGGTCTCATTCTAGATATAATAATAATTACATTTTTATTTCTACAGCACCATCCTACCAAATGGTGCCCAGAGCACTTCACAACATAATATTAAAAAAAAAATAGAAAATTTGTTTAAAACAATTAAAAGGAGAAGGTAAAGAGGAAGGGGAAAATACATTAAGGGGAACCAGTAATGGATCCCCAAAACATCTAGAGAACAAGTTTTCAGGTGCTTTTTAAAGGTAAGGAGGATAGAACTGAGATGGACATCTGGAGGGAGCAAGTTATACACTGAGGGGCATGCCCAATTGGGTTTAGGCTCCATCACCTGCCAACTTAATTTCCAAGTGTAGATAAGGCCTCTTGCAAACTGAATGCTGAAATAGGGTGCAGCCACATGAGCCTGACTGGCACTGATCTGTGTGCACCTTGGGGGCAGTGCAGAGAGCAGGGTGGATGCTGTGCCCCCCCCCCCCCCCCCCCCCCCCCCCCCCCCCCCCCCCCGCACATGGACACCCTGGGGAGACTGGGCAGGTGGCTGTAGGCCATCCCATGCTCCAGGGAGGGCTGAGGTACCAGCCCCACTCACCCTTCTTCTTTGGACTGCCTGATATCCCAGCCATGACGTAGATGCATGAAAATGGCGTCGGTGCCCATTGCTCAAAGCCCTGTGGCGGACCTCACCACAGAGCGGGTCAGACAGGGACCAGACACATGAGCGGCAGCATGCTAGCTCGAGTTGAGCAGCCTTACCCCACTTTGGGTAAGGCTGCTATGTCCTGTGTCGTCAGCCTTTTTTTGAGGATGCAGGGCGTAGTAGCCTGTTGCGCACCCCACGAAACATCTGGCGGCTGACGGGCATATGATGCGTTGCATCGTGTGGTAAGGCTGCCCAATGTGAGGTAACGCTGCCCAGCGTTAGGCAACGTCTTGTGTGGCGACACCGTTAGTGGCACTTGCAACATTGTTATTCAGACACAGCACAGGAAGGTGATTCAGGGTCTCTTGGCTAAAACATCAGCTATAGAAATCGGGGTTCCTGGATTCTACTTCTGGTTCTTGAACCTTTCTGCCTCAATTTTCTTATTTGTAAAACTGGGATAATGGGTATTGACTAAAGGAAAAAAGTTGTTTCTGGTATATACCTTTTATAATTTCTTAACCTCTGAGAAGTATTTTTCTTTTCCCAGCGGCTGAATGGAAGACCTGCAAAAATAAAAAAGTTACCAGGTATAAGAGGAAAAATACGAAATAGACCAGGTTATAAAGTGCTGTCAAATGGTCAAGTAGCCAAGAAAGAAATTCTTAATTGTTTGATTACAGCAAATTTGAGTGTCACTGGTGGCAATGTAGATACGACTTCTAAAGTTCCCTTTACACATTTTTTTATACACAGTTGTATATCTTTAACTCAATGTCTAAAAAGTGCATTGACCTTCATGAATATAAGGTATTACTACTGTTGAAATATATATATGAAAAGCACAGAAACTGCAGTTGGCTATTAACTTTCCTTTTGAGAAGCAATCTGGTCTTTACCCTTGCATTGTTTAAAATTTAATTCAGAAACTCTGAGTATTCCCTTAGCATCAAATAAACTGCTTGGCACTTAAAAAGCTCTATTTATAGTATCCTAGAAGTACTTCTAGAGCATAAACGTTTGGACAGCACTGCTAGAGTGTATTGCATTCTGAAATATCCTGAAATGCATTGTAATTTTGTTTGCAGTTTTAAAAATAAGGCTTTCCTTTTGAAATTGCATACAATTTCCCATTATCAACTGAAACATACTAGTAATAATTTCTATTTTTTTTCTTTTAGATATCTCATCGATAACTTGCAAATCTGAAAGCAGTGATGTAGGCTGCATTTGTGTGTGTGACAATATTGGTGAACGTTTCTATTACTAGCAAGGCAAAGCTTTTTAATATAATTCAATGCCTAACATTGCAGAAGCTGAAAGGGAGAATGGTTCTGGAAAAAATGAACGGACACTTGAAAAAAAGTCTCCAGAAGCTAATCTTGATGCTGTAAAACCATACTGCACTTCAGATGCTTTAGTGACATCAAGACAACCTAGTGGAGATGGGCATTATCCATGGGGATGTCCTGTGACTCACAACCGAGAAAAAATTTATACCATCTGCTCAGACTATGCTTTCTTAAACCAAGTAACCTCTATTCATAGAAGCCCAAGTGCTGCAGTGAGTGTCTGCTTGCCAGACAGTGCTACCTTTAATGTTGGAAATAATACTTCAGGCTTCATTGGAATTCCAACTGGTGCTTCGGAGATAATTTACAATGAAGACGGTAACTTGGAAAGTTTGTCTAGTAGTCTTGGAAAGCTTCCATTGGCCTGGGAAATCGACAAATCAGAGTTCAATGAATTGACTCCAGATTTGAAAAACAGAGCAGGTAAGGATTCAAAATGCCTGCTGCCTGAGTGACGTTTACCTGTGATGTGGAGGTTTCTGCATAACTTGTATCCTGCATTGAGCTTGCACACAATTGGTGTGCCATGTTGGTCCCACACATGTTGGCATGGAGTGCTTTGATTGGAGCAGGTTGGACAAGAAGGGTTATAGCTGTGGAAATGGCTGCACTGCAAGCATTATTCACTGTATCCAAGCTAGGAGGTTTCTTCTGCCCCTCTAACTCACCTGCACTTCTCCTGTGTTGAGTACACTTATTTAGAGTTTGTGGATAAGAGACTTCAAGTACAGATTTTCTAACTTTATAGGAACTTTGGAGGATCTTATTTATTGCCGAAGTGTCATCTTATTATGGGTGAGGGCCCTATTGTGCCAGGCACTGTGAAGACAGAACATGCAAAGACAGTCTGTTTTAAATCTAAAACAAGAAGTAGATACAGGGGGAACACAAGGAAATGAGAACAAAAAATATAAATTTAAAATATACTTTTCATAATCTAAATCAGTTCCCCACTTAAGGATCTAATATTGTATCATGGTGCTCTCTTGGTAGTGGGCTCTTTTAGTGTATTAAAAATAGATCGGGAGCCTGCTGGCATATTTTTAAAACTGAGAAATGACTTGTTTGCTCCATCTACATTGTAAAAGTATTTAAAGGCTTTTTTTTTAGGGGAAAGAGATAATGTAGCTTTTTGATAGCATTCTATACTTATACAACCTTTGGGAACTTCGTTCACAATTCAAGTGTCTCCTGCTGCTTCATACACCTTTTCCTGAGACAACTATTTCAACAGCACACACACAACTGGCTTCGTATCTCTCTGCAGGCTGTGCCTGGAGCTGTTTATTTTAGCTTATCTTTTGAGTTAGCTGGCCAGTTAAGTTCTATTCAGCAGTTGATACAGGCTGTGGAACTAGTTAAATATGCTTTGTTAATGCTGTTGTTTCTGTCCTTCGCATAAGGCCCGTTACCTAGCTAAGATGTATGGCTACAATTATGATTTCAGTTAATAATACATGCAGGTATATTTTGCTTTGATTCAGGTAGGTGGTAGTCTCAAGCCAAGAAAGAAACCTTCCTCTCTAATCTGTGGAGGAGCTGTTCTTTCTGCCCCTCAATGGCTTAGAATAAGGGAAAGTTCATGGGGAGACATGTTCTTTCTACATACGACTAGGAGTTCCAGTTAGGGTGTGCAGTTATTCAATAGTGGAGACAGGAGCTACTATTTACACAGGGTAACATTAGGAAGATTGGAAATAAGATTACTTGCATGATGTTGGGCCATTGTAAGTTGTCAGTGCCCCTTCCATTGTGTCACATGGCTGCATTATGATCATTTTGGGGGACACATCTCCTCTTCAGATGACTAAAATTAGGGAGACCATTTGGTTTTCTCAAGCTCTGGAATGATTATGGAGGTGTCGCCTACATGTGATCCACTCTAGCCTGTTCAGTGTCATTAAATAAAACATTAATAAAATTTGATTGATTTTTTGTTTGTTTGGATTTCTACCCAGCCCTATCCCCAAAGACTCAGGGTGGCTTACATAAAAACATTGCCCAAAAATAAAACAATAGGATACCCACCCATAAAATGACAAAAGAAATCCATCCACCCAACTCGACCTCACCAAAAATCTACCCCTGCCTGTTGAAAGCTTGGCTTAACAAATATGTCTTACACTGTCATCGGAAGATGCACAAGGTAGGGCTTAGACGAAACTCCAAGGGAAGGGAGTTCCAAAGCTGTGAAACAGTCACTGAGATCAACGCTTTGAGAGTCTCGGTTGAATAGACCAGGGCCAACGATGGAACTTGCAAGAGGGTGCTCTTGCTGATCTTAAGCCGTGAAGGGACATATGGAGGAAGGCAGTTGTTTAGGGCTTTATAGGTTAAAACCAGAGCCTTGATTTGTGCCCAGATCACTATTGACAGCCCATGCAGACTCTTACCTGCTGGTGTAATGTGCTCTAGGTGACCCACCCCTATCAAGAGGTGGACTGCCACGTTTTGCATGAGCTTCGGTCCCCGAACAGTTTTCAAGGGCAGCCCCACGTAGAGCACATTGCAGTAGTCTAGACTATGTGCTATTGTAGGATGGCATATTCCAAAGATAGATTCTCCTCTATTCCATAGGATAAGCATTCTTAATGCTGGGAAACGGTTCTGGCCATCAGCACTAGGAGGCAGAAATCTTCAATGATTTTCCCCTGGGCATGCTCAGAGAAACCACATCATCCATATTGTCCCCAGTGGATTTCTGCCTCACAACAGCTAGGAGGTGGATCAGGTGCTCTCCTTACACATTTTGGCAGTTAAATCCAGCCAGGGTGTATGCAGTGTCTTAGGAGTCGGTATCAAGCTCAAGCAGGGCTTTTAGTTAGTTTGGGGTCACTGACCCGCTCTTGCTTGTCCCTCGACTGCCTGCCCATATGGGTGCGGGCAACGAGTAGGATGGGTGTGGGAAGTCCCGTCTGGCGAGCCCTCTGCTTATCTGAACCTGCTGCTGCCTGGCTTGTCCTCCCACCGGCAGCTTTGCTGCAGCAGCCCCCCATCAAGTGGGCTGCTTATTTGCTTTAGAAGGACTGCAGAGAGCTAGTTAGGCACTGACAGGAAAAGCGTGCCAAAAAGAAGTAAAATGGCACCTGGCAGGAAAGGAGCCTGAGCGGTCGCTCACACACAGACTGCTGAGGAGGAACAATGCCCAGCAGCTACAGTAAGACCAGTGCTAACCCCCACTGAGCAATTATAGTTCGGGGCCCTAAATAAAATGATTGGGTCTCTGGACTGGCTCCATGAAAAGGCAGACAAGTGGCACTCCTTCCCCCCCAGGCTTCTCCAAAAAGTGCTCAATGGGAGGCAAAGGGCAATGAAAGGCAGCAGGCAAAGGCAAGCCGCCTGCCCCCAAAAGATCTAGGGCAGCTAATCCTCAGCCCAGGTCAGTCAAGGAGCAAGTGGGTGGCTCCTCAGATGAGAAGAGAGGGAAGGAGGCTGAAGCAGAGGAGCTTAGTGAAAGAAAACTAAGGGGACAGGAGGCTAACCCTTCTGCCCGCTCACAAGGTCTTCAGGAGGAGCAGGATCAGCCTCATCCCTGCAGGCCCTCGAGCCCAGATAGAGACCAAGATTCAGAGAACTCGAAGGATGGGGAATCTGTTCACCATTCCTCCTCTCAGGAGTCAGGGGAGGACTCACAAGAGCCTCAAGCCCTCATCCCTGATACAGGATTGCGCGATCAGGATTGTGAATTTTCCTCCTCATCCAGGGAAAAGATAGTCGGGTGAATGCGTAGGGTCCTTAATGTAAAGGAGAAGAAAAACAAAAAGGAGTTCTCTTCTGAGGAGTCAGATAGAGATTATTTACTAAAGGTCTTAGGCAAGGAAAAGAACCTAATGCTCGACAGAGCTTTCGAAAAGCTCATCAGAGCAGAAAGGAAGCAGCCCAATAAGACTTTCAGGCTTAACAAAACTTAGGGTGCCATTTATGCATTTTCTAAAGGAAAAGCAGCAGGCTTTAATACACTAAAGGTAGATGCTGCAGCAGCATCTCTAGCCAGGAAATCACTTTTCCCTGAAAAAGGGGATACTTATCCCAAAGGGCTTCATCGTAACTTCAAGGCAGTCTCGGTGGTGCTTAGGATGTCCCTGGCTACATCCTACTTTTCAAGGGCAATTATGAAATGGGTGAACGTTGGTAGGACCACTAACACAGAGAGAGCAGCACGAAAACTCTCTACCAACATTGCGTTGGCCAACTCATTTATAATCCCTGCTTCAACTGATGCGGGTGTTTGGGCTGCCAGAGCCATGGCCACTAATGTCACCTTGAGGCATAGACTCTGGTTAAGGTCCTGGTGGGCCGACCTGCACACAAAAAACCTATTAGGCGATCAAGCTCTTCAGCCTGTCTCTAGACAAGATACTATCTGAGGCAAGAGATAAAGACAAAAAACATTTACTGCTCCAGTTTTATTCTAAATCCTTTCACCCCTCCAGCAAGCCATTCTTTTTCAACAGGAGGGGAGGTGCAGCCTACACCACCAGAGAATGTGGAGCTCAAGGCAGGTGGAACAAGTACAAGAAGTTTTCCAACCTGAGGGGGTAGGACCAGAGCTGGATCTGCCACTGGAAAACAAGTCTCCTGACTCCTACGACCTACCAGGCATCCTCGACCCAACTGTAAGAGGACGCTGCCTTCATTTTGCACGAAGGTGGGTCTCTGCAACAACAGACGCGTGGGTTCTGGAATTGGTGTCGAAGGGATATGCGATAGAATTTGCAAAGCTCCAAGGGCATTCTTGTGCATATCCCCAAGATCCAAAAATGACCCAAAACTTTGGGCATTTTCACAGGAGATAACCAGGCTGGCAAGCATAGCAGCAATAGAGCCATATGCAGAAAAAGGCTAGGGACTCTACTCGGTATTATTCTTGGTCTCCAAAAAAGACCGGAGACTGGAGGGCTGTGCTGGATCTAAAACTACTCAAGGGGGCTGTAAAAGTAAGGAAATTCAAGATGGAGACAGTAAAGTCTCTCGGTCTGGCCATTTCCTGAGGCGACTGGCTTGCCTCCATAGATTTAAAGGAGGCGTAGCTTCATATTCCAGTTCATCCCAGTCGCAGGGAATGGCTCAGATTTTGTTACAACGGCCTTCATTGCATCATGCTCTCCCATTTGGCCTGGCTACGGCCCCCAGAACTTTTTGTCAAGATCCTGATCCCTTTAGTTGCCAATCTCACGATGGAGAGCATAGCTGTGTTTCCTTATCAGGACGATCTGCTCGTCAAAGCCCCATCTCTCGCTCTAGTCAACCTAGCGGTGACCGAAACAATTGCCTACCTCGAATCGCAAGGATTCATAGTCAACAGGCAAAAGAGCATCCTACACCCAGTGCAGTTTGTCGAGCACCTGGGAGTGATAATTGATAGGATAGCAGACAGGGTCTTTATACCATCTCAATGACAATCCAAAAATCGGAGCGCTAGTATTGAAAATCCTTCACCACAACATACCTGTCCCTCAGCCAAACTTCAGGTCCTAATGGTCTCATGCCAGCAACACCTCAGGTGGTCTCGCTTCCACTTGAGACCTCTTCAGGGCTTTCTCAGGCCTTGGCAGCTACAGATAATGTCCAAAGCAAACATACCATTTAGGGTACCAGACAGCACCAAGGAGTCCCTTCTGTGGTGGATAGCTCCTCAGCGCTTCAACAGGGGAGTTCCGCTGCTGGAGCAGATAGTAATAACAACAGATGTGAGCCTACACAGCTGGTGGGCGCATATGCTAGACATAGTGGCGCAGGGCAGGTGGTCGGAGTCAGACCTGAAAAACAGCATGAAGTGGTTAGAACTGAGGGTGATCCATCTAGCCCTTCTCGAGTTCGCCTCATCAGTGAGAGGAAGGCACGTGCTCAATCTAATGGACAACACGACGGCATTAGCCTATATAAAGAATCGGGGGGACTCCAGACCCAGTCTGTTTGTCAGGGAGGCCATGAAGTTGCTGGAATGGGCAGAGACCAACCTTCTCTCAATCTCCACAGCCCACATCAGAGGGAGGAACAACATAACAGCAGACTGGATGAGCAGGAAGGAAATCGATCCAGGAGAGTGGTCCCTCAGTCCTCGGGCTTGAAACAGATTGTTCATCAGTTTGGGTCTCCCATAATGGATCTGTTTGCATCTCCAGGAAAACACAAAAAGACTAAGGTTCACGTCCAGGACCTTCCATTGACAAGTGGAGGCGAAGGATGCACTCAATCACAGATGGCCCAAGGGTCTTTTGTACACCTTTCCCCCCTTTCCCGCTACAAAGAAAAACGATCAGCAAGCTCAAGAGGGAGCAAGTGACAGTCATTCTGGTGGCCTTCTTGGCCAGAATGGGGCTATGGTTTCCAGACTGTCAGTCTCAAGACAGTGGAATATCTGAGGCTAGAGCTGATAGCAGATCTCCTGTCACAGGGCCCATCCTGCACACTCAGCTCCAATTCCTTCAGCTGACAGCTTGACTGATAACTCAACCCTTGGATACTCAGAAGCAATGATACCTTCTCCCAGAGACTCGACTAAGCACATTTACCGATGTACCTGGAGGGTGTTTTCTAGCTGGTGCCAGGCACAGAGGATTAATCCTCAGAGGTCCAAGATTAAACACATCTTGCTATTTCTCCAAGAGGGCTTGGACAACAGCCTTAAACCAAATACCCTGTCCGGGCAGGTGGCAGTGCTAGGAAGTACCCTGGAGATAGTTAAGGGGTCTAGAATTTCGGACCATCCTGTCAGGAAGGTTTTGAGGGCAGCTAGGCTTTTCTCTTCCAGTGGTACATCATTTTCCAACTTGGAGACGTAACCTGGTCTTAAAGGCTCTAACTAGCTCCCTGCCCCCTCGAGCCAATGAGAGAGGCTTCCTCCTATCTTTCCATTAATCTCTTATTTCTCATAGCAATAACATCAGCAAGATGAGTTTGAGTTGGGGACTCTCTCTGTGGCTCCTACTTTATGCTTTTTCAGGAAGGAATCTTTGTTTCTTCACTTGGACCCAGCTTTTCTTAAAAAAATTCTATTTTCCATAGACAGCAGGAGGTGGTATTACCCTCCTGTCCAAAGCCTGCTCATCCTCTTGAAAAGGAGTGGCATACCCTTGATGTAAGAAGGGCCCTTAAAGCTTACATTGACAGAACTCAAGCCTTCAGATGACTAACTATCACCCACAGCGTAGAGGGCTCAAATCATCCAGGGCAGTGATTGCTAAATGGGTAGCCACCTGTATCTCCGAGGCTTATAGGGCTTCTAACTTAGTTCCTCTACAGGGTGTTCTACCAGGGGCGGCCACATATTGGGCATTTAGGTCCAGGGCTTTATATGATAAATATGCAAGGCTGCCACATGGTCCAGCCTGCATATATTTGTTAAACGCTACTGGATAGACACTCAGGACTCAGCAGTGGCAGCCTTTGGTAGAAGGGTGCTTCAAGGGGTCTTAGAGCAGTAAGGTAGTCAGTACAAAATCCAAGTCACTTCCCACCCGGCCTGGGATACTGCTTTGGAACTTCCCAGCATTAAGAAACTTATCCTATGGAATCGAGGAGAAAGGACAATTTATTTCACTTACCGTGAATTGTCCTGGAAGATTCCCTAGGATAAGTATTCATCCCACCCACTTTTTGGGATTTTGTTGTCAAAAATGGAATGTAAAACCTTTGGGTGAGAGATTACCTTAGATTTACTCAGACACTTTGGTTAGTAGTTTAGAATTATGTTTTAATAGTTAGTTTTTGTTGTAGGTCGGTTTGTATTTTTCAGGCAGCTTATCACAATTGGGGACAAAATTAAGGGCGCGGTGCCTCTGAACATGCCCAGGGGAAAATCATTAAAGATTTTGGCCTCCTAGTGGTGATGGCCAGAGCCGCTTCCCAGCATTAAGAATACTTATCCTACGGAATCTTCCAGAAGGACAATTCACAGGTAAGTGAAACACATTGTCCTTTTTACAGGCTCCGTCCTAAACTGTTGATGGTCTTAGCTGTTTAGCTTTTTGGTTTATTTACTCACAGTACCTATCAATCCATAAAGCATAAAAACTCTGTAGGTACATTTTGATGGCCATCTAGCAGCCGCGTTCTAGGGGAAATAAACATATTTTGCATATTGAGCGGCTAATAATTATCTTTACATTTATTTTCTAGGCAACATGAAGAAGCAAGTAGTCAAGAAAAAATCTTTAGACAAAAAAGGCAAACAATACAGGGAATGTCCTCCGCATTCCACAGCTGAAGAAATAAAGCAGCGGAAAGTGTTAGACCTCAGCAGATGGTAGTATTCATAATCTGTAATTAAGATTACTATAGTATGTAGAAGTTGTTTGTAAACTTTGCCCCTTGTCCTTCTTAAACTTTGCTGCTTAATGGTTTTTCTTTTATATTGAGTGCAGATGTATTCTTGGCTATATTAGAGCTAGTGAACTAGAACTGAAAATGCACAAGCGGAGAATTAAAATCTGTCCCATTGTAGACACTGGAATTACTCACAGGCTATACAAAATAAGCATACATATAAATGTGTGCAATTTTGGGGGCGTGCAAGAGCAAAATCTGAGAGTTTATATAAACCTGTGAATGCACCTTTTCATGCAAACAAATTGTAGTGGGATAAAACCATTAACTTTCAACCCTTCCTGGGTTTCTGACTTTGTAGTAAAAATTTACCATAGGAAGTGTTTGTGGACAGAAGGAAATGTTGTGGTTGAAGTTCCACGGTGCAGTTTAATAAAGATTTGCAGTATTAGAACATCTGTCAAAGTATTAAGGGGATACAAACTGTTCTCACTAGGTTGTGGTCAGTTGCATCCAAAATGTTTTGCCTTTCAGCTGGTTGCTGGGCCTATGTAAAATATGTAGGTGGTAAATAAGTAAACTGATGGAAAAAGATGTACATTACCTAGTTTCAGAAGAATCTGGCAAACTTAGGAGCATTAAGCTTTGTGTTTGTGAGGGAAACCAGATTCTCAGTTACATTTACTTCTCCTCTAGGGCTATATATTATGGGGAAAATATTGGTAGGTAATGAATTGTTACTATTTATATAGTGCCAGGTAAGAGAAATGTACCCCTCCTTAACTTCTGAATAACTGCATATATCTAAAAAGGGAATGTCTGTTCTGTCACAGGTACTGTATCAGCCGACCACAATACAAGACTTCCTGTGGGATTTCTTCTTTAGTATCTTGCTGGAATTTCTTATATAGCACACTGGGAGTAGGAAAGTAAGTCATGTTTATTTCTCATTGATCCCTTATTAATCAGATGTGATTATGGTTAATTATGTATGATGTATTTTTTAACCCAGCCTACCACCTGTTACTCAAGAAGAGGCTCTACATATTTTGGGCTTTCAACCTCCATTTGAAGATATTAGGTTTGGTCCCTTTACTGGAAATACAACATTGATGAGGTACAACTCGTATTCTTTGAAGCACCTTTTCTCAAATGTTGTTGTTGCCATAAGTCTTGTGTATGGTACCAAATGGAGGTTACTTGTCACTAAACTGAAGTTCTGTTTTCTTTTAAAGAAGCAGATAAACAGAGCCAATGACAATACAGATTTTCTCATGTGAATCTACCAGTGTATGCTAACGTTAACCTTCAAATGGAAACTAGCTAAATTCTTGGAAGCTAGAGCCATAAGTGGTTGAGGCTTACTAGCTGGGGCGTAAACCCCTGGCTACCGGTAGATAGGAGTGGTTAGCAGGAGATGGGTCACACCTCCATGACCTGGACTTGTACTTCCGTTGAGCTACTGTAGTTGGCCACTGTCAGAGACAGTATGCTAAGCTTGATGGACCATGGGTCTGACCCACTATGGCACTCACTTATGTTCTTATTGCTTTTCTTTGGTTGCTTCAGTTATTTGTTTCTAAAATACAAACATTCTTAAAGCAAGACTTATTTTTCAGGTGGTTTAGACAAATTAATGATCACTTCCATGTAAAAGGATACTCATATTTTCTGTATAAGCCTCATGGGAAGAACAACACTGCTGGAGAATCTGGTAAGTAGCTAATCTTACAGGCACTAATATACCAATATTGGTGTATTGTACTGTATACAGTATTGATGTGTATATATACTGGCAAATCTGCAAGGCTGAGAACAATTAAAGTCCCTCCTTGTTCAGCTTCTGGAAAACTACCAGATGGCTCTGAACAATGTAGCTTTATAACTATCTCATCTTCTGTTCCTATACTCTGAAATTCCATTTCAGAGCTAAAATAACGTACTCTGAGTTTTTGGTGATTGAGGAAATGTCTTCACTCATACGATACTAAGGACCTTTTGGTTTTCTACCTGCTACATATGTATCTGCCCATCAATGCATTTATGTTAAAAGCACCTCCTACTAGGACTGAAACAAGAATAGATTTTATTCTTGTGAAAATCGGGATAGAGATCTCACAGACATCTCGACCTGGATTCAGATTCTCGTGAGATTTCTTGCTCCCCACCCTACACAGCCAGGCTGGGAGAAATTTAAGGATGGGGCTGAGGAAGCTACACTAATGTTCCCTGTCTAACTTTCTTACTTCGTTGGGGGCTGCCAGCTGTCTCAGTGGGGAAAGTTTTCTGATTGGCAGATTTTCAGGAATGGGAGGGGGGAGAGAAGGAGGGAGGGAGCAGTCTCAGCTGTGGTCATCAGGGGGTGCTCTCCTCGTGGTCCCCTGAGTCTGCAGGGGCGCCACAATGGGGAGGGCCTTCTTGGTGGCTGCTCCACGACTGTGGAACTTCCTCAGGGAAGGCCCCTTTGGCCCTGGATCTCCCTTCTTTTCAACGCTGTTGTAAAATGTGGCTGTTCTGCCTGGCTTTTGATGGGGAGGGTGAGGGGAATGGGGTAGGGTGGTGGGTGATTAGGGATGTTTTAAATTCTTCCTTGTCTTGAGAATTTTAAGTGTTTTTATTGTTAATTGTAAGCTGCCCAGAGCTGCCTGTGGCAGGATGGGTGGAGTAAAAATCTCTAAAATATATCGTAGCATTCTATTGGCTAGCAGGAGTCAGCAGCCAATAGAATGCTGAAAAGCTGTACTGAGCCTGCCTCTAGCCTTCAGCTCTGCCCCCTCCCATCTGGAAATCCTCTTTAGATAGGAGGGGGGAGAGCAGGGGGGAGGGGGCAGATGTTGAGCATTCTGTTGGCTAGCAGGAGTCTGAGCACCCAACCAAATGCGGGAAAACTGTGTTGAGCCTGCTTCTTCCCTTCAGCTCCCCCTCCCATCTGGAAACACTGAGGAGTACTGTAACTGATTTTCACAGGTTTACCCATGTGATTACCTTGTCTGGGTCTGGAAACAGGTGGGAGAGGGGAGCTCCAGGCAGGAGACGGGCTTAGCACAGCTACTCTGCATTCTGAGCACCCAACAGACTCCAGCTAGCCAGTAGAATGCTCACGATCTGCTCCCTCCATCCTGCTCTCCCTTCTCCCATCTGGAAAGAACTTCCAGATGGGAGGAGAGAGAGCTGAAGGCTAGAGGCGGGCTCAGTACACCTTTTCAGCATTCTATTGGCTGCTGACCCCTGCTAGCCAATAGAATGCTAAGATATCTGCTGAGTCTGCTCCCTCCCTCCCTCCCTCTCCCATTCCTGAAAATCTGCCATCGGAAAGCTTTCCCCAGGAAGACAGCTGCCAGCTCCCAACAAAGTAAGAAAGTTGGGCAGGGAACAGTGTGACTTCCTTCTCCCTCCCTTCCCACCATCAGCATGGAATATTTTGTTTTTTGAGGTTCTCGGTGAGAATCCAGCTGATTCTGGTCATCTTGTCGTTTGCAAGATCAAGACGAGAAGTGTGATCCTCGTCAAGAAACATGAGAAACTGAGAATTGAGTTTCATCCCTACCTCCTACCACATTGTATGTCTCAACATTTTGGAATTCTTTGTACAAAATAGACTGACAACTTGCACATTTAAAAAATAAGGAATAAAACTAATACATGTAGATAAACCTAATATGTTAGGGAAGTCAACATGGCTTCTTCAAACAGAAGTCACACCTCACTGAACTACTACAATTCCTTGTGGGCATCAAATTTGGATTTTACTGCTTAATATATTAATGAATAATCCGGAAAGAGGGTCAAACTGTAAAGTGGCCACATCTGTAGATACAGAATTATTCAAAAGTCTAGAGTGTTGTTGCCATGTTAGTCCAAAATGTAATTCAGCACAGATCCAAAGTTAGTAACTGTAAAGAATGCTAAAAGGATCTTGCAAAAATAGTGGCTGGGCAACAAATTGGTAGATGAAATTAAATGTTAAGTGCAAACTAGCACAAAGTAATTCTAACTATACATCCAGCATTGGATTCTAAATCAGCTGTTTTCTGTCATGAAAGACATCCAAGTAATTTTGGATAGCTAACTGAAAACATACGTTTTGTGTGCTGAAGCCATCAGGAAGATAAATGGCATGTTTGGAACTTTATCTGGAATGGCAAATACATAAAATATCATAATGCTCTCATATTAATCTGTGACGCAACCTCACCATGAATGAATTGGGCTGTTCTGGTTGCCTCCTCTACAAAAGGATGTAGTTGAACTGGGAAAGGTACAGAGGGAGGCAATAAAATGTCAAGTATGAAATGGTTTTCTTAAGGAGCGAGATTTCAAAGATTAGAACACTTCAGCTTAGAAAGGAGATGGTGATAAATTCTAAGGCTGAGTGATGTGGTGAAACTGGGTCAGAAACCATTTGCCCTTTCTCATGACACCAGAATGAAGGGGGGGACCCAATGAAATTAACTGGCAGCAGTTTTAAATCAAAGGCAATAATTTTTTTATACAGTTCACAATTAACCTGTGGACTTTATTGTCAGACAGCTTCTAAAAAGGATTAGAAGAGCTCGTGTAGTATCAGTCCATTAATGATTATTAGCCAAAATCAGACTGGGGCACACAACCTCATGCACAGGGGATCCTTAAATCTGACTTCTGGGGATGGCTTGGTCTGAAATTGCCATGTACTTTCTCATACACTTTCTCTGAAGAATTCAATATTGGCGGTTGCCTGACAAGACCCTGGGCTAGATGGCCCAGTATGGTTCTTATCGTTCATACGTGAATTAAAACAATGTATACATTTCAGTTATGTGGAGGTTCTGGGAAAAATAGTACTTGTGATATGCCAAGTTTCATTCTCAGGAACAGGATCTAAAAGGTGCAAATTCTCTGTGAAGTGTGGCAGTTTCAAACTGCCTTCCACTGACTTGGCAGGCAGGTGTTAAGAAAACCTGTCCTGTCTGCTCAATTCTGATTGTATGGAAGATCAAAAGCTCTTAGGAGAATAAGACTTTTTTTTTTTTTTTTGTAGCTGCGGGTGCTTTGGCAAAGCTAACACAAGGACTGAAAGATGAATCAATGGCCTACATCTATCATTGCCAAAATCATTATTTTTGTCCAATTGGATTTGAAGCAACCCCTGTAAAGCCTAGTAAAGCATACAGGTAAGAGTTTTGTGACTATTGTTGATCCTGGATGAATCCTCTACCAAATAAATAAATGCTGGCTGAAGTCTTAAACATGATATTTGTGATTTGGAAATCCTGTAAGAACCATGTGGTGCTCTCCTTGCAAAGTAAACATTTCCAAAGTATTTGAACTCTTGTCCTACAGGGACCATTTCTCTTCTAAAAAGAGATGTAGAATTTTGGCTTCAGCATGGAAACTGCTGTTTGAATTAATGCTAATTACTATAATACCTTTTATTGTTGATGTCTGTTCAATAGGAATGTCCAAATCCCTAATTTCACATAAACTACTGAACAGTCCCTGGACAGTAGCTTTTTCAATATGAGGGTATGATTTTTTTAAAAGTCATCTCTTTGGGGGCACTGTCAGAGGATAAGTGGAGGAAATTTTTAAAAAGCTTGCTCTAATTTAATCCTGTGTTGTAAACATCCAAGTCTGCTGTGTAAAGTCCCCACAAAATTAAGACTATTTATTCAGTCACATAACATTTTTCTTCACCCACAATGCAGTTCGTTTTAGATACTGCCAAGTCACCATAATATATAGATATAGATATATTTTAAAACCCCCCACAAAAATGCAAATTCCTTCAAATAAATTGCCTTCTCAGGCTGGAGTTTTCTCTTCAGCAAGGTAAGCCCCCTTCTCTGGACTTCCAACCAGGCTTTAGGTGAGCCCCTCAGTCTCCCAGCCATTCTGTTTTAGGCCAACACTTTCTGGCCTGGCCCTTTTGGCCAACAATATTTGGAAAAGGCTCTGTGTATGCTCATGCCTGGGACAAGCTCCTGACCCCCTCTGGCATGGGGATGAGCCATGAGGGGGGTCTCCCAAGCCCAGCACCCCCAAAGGCAGTGCAGTAGAAACAGCAGGTGGGGGGGAAAAACGCTTTTCCCTCCCTCCTCCACCCCACCCCCCCCCTCATCTTGTGTACCAGTCAACAGCTTTACAGATTTCAGGGGAGGAAACCCTATTGGATTCAACTCAAACTCAGAGCAACAAAGGAGCAGAAGCGTCTGGCCTTTGGTTGGAAGGATAATTGGCCCCTGAGCTCATCCCCTCCCTCTCAGGCTCTTTGGCTGTTCTGAGTGCTCAGGTTTTTATCCTGGATATTTCCCTCAGCTGACCAGAACCTTCTCTCCTGCTCCCAGAGGAGCCAAGGAGCCATTGCTCCCAGAGGAGCCAAGGAGCCATTGCTCCCAGAGAAGCCAAGGAGCCGTTTCCATTATCTTATTGGGCAACAGATGCTTTTCCCTGTGCCTGTTTCTGAGAGAGTTGCACCCTGCCACAACTTAGGGTGGGTTGTTGCACTCTACTTTCTGGAACCTTCCATTTTCATCACGGACTTGAAAATATTCAATCGATCCTAATTATAATAGGGAATGCATTATTTAATAGCTTAGCAATCAATTATGAATATCATTGAGACACAAATGATAACTGCTCAATATTTAAAATACTTTAAAACTTATTAACATGCTTCCTTTCACTATATATTCATGGATTCTTATGATGGTTGTATCTTGCATTCCAACAGAGGGCGCCTGTTGCAACAAGAAGTGGAATATTGGATACTAATTGGAGAACCAAGTAGAAAACATCCTACAATTCACTGTAAAAAGTAAGTTAACCTTTATTAGCTGAATAGAAGTACTTCCATAACTTAATGTCAGACATGCAGTTTCTTCTTAATTCTGCTATACTTTAGACTGGCATGTGAAACATAGTGACTTTTTGAAGCTTCTTGGAGGGAATTCTAAATGTGTTGAGACAGGTCTAGATTTTAATGTCTATTTTGATGCATTTTGTACCTGTACTTAGGTTACTACTCTCGTAGCAAAGGGACAGGATAATTAACGGTTTCTCATACACAAGAACATCACCATCCTGATGGCTGAAACGTGGATTAGTGCAAAAGAAACAGCAACTCCACGCAACTTTAATACCCCTTTGCAGAAGGGGCAGGTGCCACCACGTTTTTCACTTGCCTCAGGAGCACATGTTCGTTTTTGTTATCTAGACTAGGCCTGACCATGTGGTGTGGTTTTTTTGTTATGTGCTCCCTCCTTGCTATGTTGGAGCTTTTTAATGGCTTCTGTAAACCTATTGCTTTTTGGTCAGCTTGGAAATGAGCTCCCTCCTCTGTTCTCCCAGCCAGAAGGGGAGGGGTTTGAAAAGTTTGTTTGTGCACAGACCTGAGCAGAACAATTATCCTTCCAACCAAAGGCCAGACGCTTCTGCTCCTTTGTTGCTCTGAGTTTGAGTTGAATCCAATAGGGTTTCCTCCCCTGAAATCTGTAAAGCTGTTGACTGGTAGACTATACACAAGATGGGGGGGTGGAGGAGGGAGGGAAAAGCATTTCCCCCCCCCCCCACCTGCAGTTTCTACTGCACTGCCTTTGGGGGTGCTGGGCTTGGGAGAGCCCCCCTCTGGCTACCCACTTCCCTGAGTCTTTATGGCCTTTGAGTGGTGTCATCTTTGAGGGGGTGGGAGGAGGCTTGATTGGAGGGGGAGAGGGAGCAGCTATTTGAGGTTGTGTTGGGCATTTTATTTAGTTTATTTATTTAATAAATTTGTACCCCACCCCTCCTGCAAAGCAGCCCGGGGTGGCATGGCGGGGTGGGGAGGATGGTCCTTTTGGGACTGTTTGTAAGAGACACTGGGTATCTGTCCCTATGTTGTCCCCACCCCGGGCTTGGAATACTTTGAGGTTCAGGACAGTAGGAGCCCTGATCTGACAGTGATGCTGCTCAATGTGAGGTCAGTAACTAATAAAACAGCCACCATCTATGATTTTATTCAGGATGGAGGCCACCAACCTCCTATGCACTGGACGAAGCGTACAGGCCTGATTTGTCCGAGTCGGTGCCACCTGGGTACTCTGTGCCTCATCAGGCTAGGACTGAGGGGTGGAGTGGTTGTGAACTGTAAGGATACCTTGACCTTTTGGATGTATTTGGTGCCTGACTCATCCAGCATGGAGTGTGTCCAACCTGTATTAGTTTTGGCAGATAATAGATTGGGGATTCTGCTGGTGTACCCACGACCCCCTCTGCACAGCAGACTCCCTGACTGCTGTAGTCGAATTGGTCTTGGAGGTGGTGCTGAGATCTCCCAAACTCATCGTTTGAGGGCAATTTCATACACTGAGGGACACTGTCCCTTTTAGGGACAGAGCAGTTCATGGCCACCATGGGACTATCCCAGATTATATCTGGCTTGACACATGAGGCAGGACACACGTTAGATTTGGTGTTTTGCACAAACCTGGAAACGAGTTCCAATTCTCAGGGGTAGTGGTAAGACACCATTGTCTTGGTCAGATCATTACCTTCTGAAGGCCCTCCTATGCTCTCGTTGGGGTGGTGGACTGATTCAGATGGTCTGCCCTCAGAGTCCAATGGATTCAGTTGGTTTCCAGAATACTCTGGAGGACATGCCGCTGACCTTGATGACTACTCTGTTGATGACCTGGTCGCCTTGTGCAATGATACCGTGATCATGGTGATCAACATGGTTGCACCCAGGCATTGGCTCCCACCGCTTTGGGGGCAGAGGTCCCCCTGGTATATGGGAAACCTGAGGTGGTTAAAGCGGGAAGGTAGGCAATTAGAGTGCAGGTGGTGCTCAACTCGCACTGAAACTATCCAGCTGCGGCATAGGTCATGCTTGAAGGACTATGCCATGGCTGTGATGGCAGCAAAGAGAGTTTTCTTCTCTACTATCATAATGTCTGTAAAGTCTTGTCTGGGTGGTGAGAGGCCTGGTTGATCTGACCTGTTTCCACCAGGAAGTGGAGTCATCTAATGCTCACTGTGACATTTTTATGAATTACTTTGCAGACAAAATTGGTCGTACTCATCATGACTTGGGTACTTCCATTTTGACTGCAAGATCAGAGTTTGGGGTTATAGAAGATTGGTCTTCTCTTGTTTGTTTGGAATGGTTTCAATTGATATCACTTGCCAATGTGAGGGAGGTGTTTGGACCAGTGAGGGCAACCAGTTGTGAATTAGATTTTTGCCTGTCATGGCTGGTGAAAACCAGCTGGAAGATGTTGAGGCCATTGCTGGCACGTTCTGTCAATGCCTCCCTTTGGGCAGGGAGGGTATCGGATGCCCTTAAAATGGTGGAGGCTCAGTCCCTGCTTAAGAAACCATCTTTGGATGCTGACTCCCCAGATAGCTATTAGCCTGTCTCTACCCTTCCCTAAAAAGGGAAGGTTATTGAACAGGTGGTTGCCAGCATCTCCAGGCTCATCGCAGTGCTGTTGGATTCCTGGACCTGTTTGTCAGGTTTTTGTCCTGGGTATTATTATTAATATAGTGCCAGCGATATACCTGGCACGGGGCACCGAGACTGCGCTTATGGCTTTGGTCAATGATCTGTGCCTACATATCGATGAGGAAAATTCTGTACTGTTTTCGTTAGATCACGAGGTGGTGGTGACGTGACTGCTGGACCTGGAAGTGGTACAGGGGACTGCTACTGAGTGGCTCTGTTTCTTCCTGTCAGGGAGGTCTCGGTGTGTGGTCATTGATGATTGTTTGTTCCCTCGTGACCTTCCCTGTGGGGTCCTGCAGGGTTCTATTCCGTCTCCCCTGTTAGTCAATGTGTATTGGAGACCGCTAGGTGCGATCATTTGGAGATTAGGGGTGAAGTATCATCAATATGCTGATGACACCCAGATCTACCTCTCCTTTTCATCTGACCCAGGTCCTGAAGTCTCGGTGCTTGCCCAATGCCTGGCTGTAGTCTGGGACTGGATGAGCGTGAGTTTATTGAAACTAAATCCTGACGAGTCTGATGGTTGGTTGATGGGAGGTGGTGATGATGATTGGCCAGCCTTGTGACTTGGAGGGGATTGGAACTCCTGTTAATGAGTCCAGCCCCCTCTGGTCAATCAGGTTCACAGCCTTGGAGTGTTTCTGGATCCTTTGCTGCACCTGGATCTTCAGGTTGCAGTAGTGGCCAGGATCACTTTTCACCAACTCCATCTGGTGAGGACGCTGCAACCCTTTTTTCCTGACTCGGACCTGGCCACTGTCATCCATGCTTTCATCCCCTCATGGTTGGATTACTGCAGTGCACCCTACATGGGGCTGTTCTTTATGACAGTTCAGAAGGTACAGCTGGTGCAGGATGCGGTGGCCCAGCTCCTTTTAGGGACGAATCGTGGTGCTCTGAAGTCTGTGCTGGCTGCCAGTAGTCTTCCGGGCACGATTCAAGGTGGTTCTGTTGACCTTTTAAAGCCCTAAATGGTCTGGGCACCATATATCTGAAGGATCACCTGTTATAGTGTGTTCCATCCACTGCGACCCCTATGGTTGGCTAGGAGAGAGCCTTCCTGCAGGTTCTTTCTGCTACTTTTGTCTGTAGGACAAGGGTGCGCAGGAGGACATTCTCAGTTGCTGCTTCAGTTCCATGGAACTCCCTTCTTCGGAGGTTTGTATGAACCCGAGCCTGAATATCTTCCGGAGGCGGTGCAAAACGTTTTTGTTTCAAAAAGCATCTGGTAGGGCAAGAGTGATAGGGGTTGGTTAGGGTGGGGAAAAGTGGTTGGGGAAGCTGGTTTTTTAAGTATATTTTTCTTTGTGCTGTTCTATACCTTTTGTAAGCTTCTGTGAGCCATTTGGGAAGGGTGGGGTAAAAATAAAAAAAACCACTTCAAATTTTGCAAAGTGGAAGATGGTGCTTTCAGAAGAGGATGCTACCTCCCTTATCATTCTCTCTCTGGTTTCTGAGGGTGTTCGTTTGCTTTTATCGCAGCTGGGAGGAGCCCTTGTGTATGAGAATAGAATGTTTCTCACATTTGCAGGGTACTCCTAACCAAGAACTTTCGTGGCCCACAAATCTTCCCTACCTTGTATACATCTTTAGGTGGTTAACCTCTTCAGTAGTTGCTTAAGTTTTGGCAGTTGGCGATCTAGTCAGTGCCTGTCCCCATATCCCTTGGAGATCTGGTCAATCCTTGTCCCAAAAGGCTGCACTTGGCACTAGCAGCCTGGTGGAATTGATAGTTCTGTCGCACTTACAGGGTGTAGAATATCCATCTCTAGGTTGGAGGAGTGCTTGGTTGGGAGAATATGCCTTTGCAGATGAGATGCTCTATTTTCTTACACTTCATTATTGTAACTGCCTCAGTTTTTACTTTGAAAATATCACTTTGTGAAGCAAGGAGTGCATGGCTACCTGCGTCCCTACCAATTCTTGTGGGTTACATCTTCTGCAGCAGTTAATAAAGTACATTGTGATTCACAAGCAGACATGCCAGTTAGAAACTGTAGAAAGTATTTGTCCAGATGTTGCATGAAGACTAGTGTTATCCTGCCTACTATTATTACCTGCATAATAATACATCTTATTTTATAGGTGGGCAGATATTGTCACTGACCTAAATACTCAAAATCCAGAATATCTAGATATTCGGCACTTGGAAAGGGGATTGCAGTATAGAAAAACAAAGAAGGTAAGGTTGATATGAGTGCAAGAAAAAATTGCTTTTACAACTAGACTTCCAGAAAGTTTGCTTATACTTGAGACTGATCTAGCTTTTCTGGGAACTAAATCGTAACTACTTCTGATGGGAAGAGTTGCTAAACTGATGTTTAAGTGTCCACCCTGAGCCTTAGGGGAAGGGTGGATATAACTTTAAAGTGCAGATGCTAGATATTAGCATTAGAGTTGTGCAGATGCATGAGATATTAGAGTTTTTAGGTCTAACAGTAGATTAACTACTATTGCCTTGTTTATGCCAGTCTTTACCTTGGAACATATGGAGTTCATATAGTATTGCATAATACTTGGCTATCTATGGGGGAAAAGCTCTCTGGAAGTATCTTTTCTCAGGAGTAAAGCATCCTAGTCTGAATCAGTGGCTATCTACCTTCATTCCAGGGATATTGCTACCTCACAATCAATATTTTGTGGGTGGGATGGACCTTTTGGTCCTTTTTCTTTTTAAACAGGACCACTATTTAACCACTTAACCATGATGACTGATGTTGTCTAGTCTAAACATTCTGTAATGACAACTTCTCAGCCTTCCTTAATAACTTATTCCAATAACTATTCTGATGACTGGACATTTTTTCCTGGTATTTAAATCTTTTCTTCTCCAATTTTAGTTCATTATCTCTTGTCCTGTCCTTGGAATAGAGTTCATTGAACAATCTGTGATGAACTACTTTTTGATACTGTACAGCATGCCTAAGGAGGCCGAAGTTGTACAGTTGGGTGGAAAATAAAGGATGGTGGGTAGAAGAAGCTTAAATTATGCAAGCCCATGTAAGTTAGAAAGAGAAGCTTAATATTATTTGGAGACTGAGGACAGAGCTATCGGTACAGTATTTTAGCTAAATATTAAAAAAACTTACTGGTTCTTGTTGCATAAGCAGATAATTGAACAGATTTCCTCTAACACACCTTTTTAACACTTGCCTCTTTAACATGTGCTTTGATTTTAGGTAGGAGGAAATCTGCATTGTATCATTGCCTTTCAAAGACTTAACTGGCAAAGGTTTGGTCCTTGGAACTTCCCATTTGGAAGCCTCAGACAAGATCTGCAACCCCAGCCCCAAACTCAAGCACAGGGAATTGCCAAGTCGGAGAGCGAAGATAGTATCTCCAAGAAACAGCATGGTCGTCTAGGCCGTTCTTTAAGTGCTGGTTTCCATCAAGAATGTATCTGGAAAAAGATGTCTAATATTCATGAGCGAAGAAACAGTGGGTATCAGAATTATACTGACTATGATGGCAATGACTAAAAATAACTTTCAGTATAGCTGCTGTACAACGAAACTTTCCTGAGACATAGTAAGGTTTATTAAGCCTAGAGTACGTATGAATAGAATCACAGTGCAAAATGCAATTTTGTAGTTCTTTGATATGTACACTCGGGTATGTTTGGGTGTGATCAGATGTGCACACTAAAAGATAAGCACAGATTATTGTACTTTTTAAATCTGAGTAAGTATGATCAGTCATTTCTTTTCAAAGGAGCTTCATTTGAGACTGTAAACAAATCAAGAGCAAAGCCATTTATGTAAACTGATTATTGTAAAGGCTGTTATACTCAAAGCATGAAACTTTATATCTTGTTACTTTCCAGTATGATTATCTACATACTGGTATAAGAGTAAAAATGTATACGTTGCCTTTTTAATTTTAAATGCAATAAGGATGCCATGGTCCAGTTTAAAAAAAATACAGAATGCTTGCCAAACATGTTAAATGGGTTGGTGAGTTCAGTTTTGTTTCCATCGAACCAGTCTCCACATCACTTAAAATAATCATACTTGGTAGTAATTTGTATCTTTTTGTTGTCCCTTGATGTGCTCTATGAATAAAATAATGGACTTTGTGCTCCAGCACTTTTTTGTATGCACTGAATTCCTTCACTTTTCACTTGCTGTAAGGGGGGGAGTGTGGGAGAAACCCAAGACCTTTAATATGTACCAATCACCAAATAAGCAAGCTTGAATCTGCATTTTTCTGCTGGAAAACATTTCCCCTCATGATTTCCAAACTTTTGTCACTTTTTCTCTTTGTTCATTTATACAAGGGGTGACGCTATTAAGTGCCGAAACATGCTGACAGTCCTAACGATATACCTCTATGCCGGCAAACCATTTATATTTTTCAGGTATTCGTGTCAAGTTTCTCCATCTAGAACAAGGTTTGTTTTCATGAAGAACATTTTCTGCGGTTGTAGCCTTCTACATAAAACTGTAAATACGTTCCAGGATTATTGTTTTGTTGACAAATTTGTCATGGAATGCAGGGTTGTTGTAGACTGCTGCTTTTGTTAATCAAAAAATGGGAGACTTTTAGTAAATTTTGTTCATCCAATAAAACTTGTTTTCTACTTTGTCATCTTGTTTTTGTTTCAAGCAAGTTCCTATTCTTAGTTTAAAAGGTGACTATTCTAAATGACTTTTTTTGTTGCACAAATGTATAATCAATAAAACTTCATCAGCAGTTACTGAGAGCAGAGATTAAAAATGGTAGGTGTCTTCCTCTGAAGAGGGAAATGTTAAAGCCTTCAGTTGGTTTGAGACATTAGGTCAGGAGCTGACAGAGCAGAGAATGTAGGTCACCCATACTGCTATGGTTTATACTACTTGCTTTACCAAGGGAAAATTGCCATGTATGTACTTGCATATTTTGCCACTTTCTTGTGATCATAACTATGCCATCTACATACACATTTTCATATTGCTGGAATAAACATGATCTGTTGCTAATTTTTAACAGATGGCAGTTATACTTTGAAAAGTATTCCATGTATACCAGCTTGAACTTGTAATGCATGTTACAACATGAGCCAATAGTAGTTACATTTAAAAAAATAATAATAATCTTCCACTTCTCAATAGAGTTGCTTGCTCTGCTCTAGTGAGTAAAAAAGGACATGTGCAAATTAACAGCTTTGAAACACTCCTTTTTAATCTGACAGGCTTTCTTTGGGTATGTTAGAAACGGGGAAAAAACATTTTTGCACTGGAGCAGAAAATGGGAGATCTGCACTTCTACCATGTGGTTTCATACTGCAGGAATAAACATTTCATGTAGAAATAGGTGCAACAGTCTTCAGCCTTTCATTGGTTGTGAGTTGCTTTCAATTCAAAAAGTTTGCTACAATTGCTGGAAGCAGGAATAATGGAGATATCCCAAAACAAAGTTAAGTTTGGGTGAAAACAGACATGATGCTAACCACCACCCTTTAACCACCCTTGGTGGTTATTTATGCATGTTGCTGGGCTGTATTGGTGCCCTATGCAGCCCTGCAACATGCATAAATAGCCACCAAGGGTGGTTAGCGTCATGTCTGTTTTCACCCAAACTTAACTTTGTTTTGGGATATCTCCATTATTCCTGCTTCCAGCAATTGTAGCAAACTTTTTGAATTGAAAGCAACTCACAACCTATGAAAGGCTGAAGACTGTTGCACCTATTTCTACATGAAATGTTTATTCCTGCAGTATGAAACCACATGGTAGAAGTGCAGATCTCCCATTTTCTGCTCCAGTGCAAAAATGTTTTTTCCCCGTTTCTAAATTCCTACAATAGAAAGCATAGACACTATTGCCAGTGTGTTAGGCTGGAGGGCAGTGTTGTTTGGACAAAATGCTGTTCGCAGCAGGTGACCCACAGGATCCTGGGTGAAGGTGGATATTTGCGTTCTGTTGTATTCTGGAACTGCCTCCGTGTGAAAGATGAAAGAAAGCAGCTGCAAATTAGCTTGGCAAAGCCTGAGGTAAGGAAAGATTAATGAAGTCAGTGAATGAACATTTAACTCCTGTTTATAACTTTCATGGGGCATAATAGCTTTGATCAGCAGTACAGTACTGCTGACTACTGTGAATATTTGCCAAGTGTGTGTGGTGCAGATCCAAGATAAAATACATATACAAAATAGCTATTTTTATTCAGGGAGGAGTACTGTGGCCTTGTTGCATTTATAAAAACAAGTTTTCTATGTAATACTTGTTATGGATTTAGGTAACTTACATCTATAGTACCATAATTTCCTATACAAACTTATTTATCTTCAGGCAATTGGGAATTTAAGGCTTTATTTTTATAACCAGTATAATAAAAATATTATCAAGGTGCTGTGATGAAACATTTCCATAACCTCTGTTTAAAACCTACTCAAAGCTACCTTAGAAGCCATTTGGAACACGTTTACTAGACTTGATCTATTTAATTGCATTTTTAAAATATCCTTTCTCTGAACAATTTAAACACATTTTAAGGTCTTGCTGTTTACATAGAGCTGCATTTCCTTTGGATAGATTTTCCAATGTTTTTCAGAGTGAGTTTGAGACTCCTTACACCAGATGCGGAGACTTATGGGCCAAACCTAGACTGCAGCTGTTTTTATTTGGACTAGGAGGTTGTTTTCTAATGGGATGGTGCTGAAGCGCTGCCATGGACTTATCCCCTCTGGAGTGGGGCTGCCACTGTGGCTGGGATTCGTCCAAGCCCGCAAACTCATGTGATGGGGGGGCCTGGCTGCCTGGGAGAGCAGGGAGCCACGTGGATGTGCATCTGGCTGCCCCCACTGGCCTTCCCCTCTCCCGAATGGGAGGCTGTGGTGACCAATGGTGGTCACCATGATGCCTGGCTCAGGCAGACTGGGATGAGTAAAGCAAAACCTGCTTTACTCCTGGTTGTGGAGTAGGATCCTGACTGGTGGTAGCTAGCCCAGGCTGTGACTTGGGGCAGTCCCTGAGTCACAGCCTGGGCTAGCTGCCACCACGGTCAGGGTCAATCCCATGCTAAAATCTGGCAGATTCAAACTTACATGCTGGTGGCATGGGGAGAAAACACCCCTAAGCCTCTACCTTCAAGCAATGGAGGAGTATGTTTGGGGCACGATAAGATGAGCCTATGCGGCTGGCCCAAAGGATAGGGTTTGATGCATGGTATGGGCTGTTGATATGGACCCTCAGCATGCTCCTTAAGTGCTTTTCCTCTCATTCCTGTCTGGCTTGCAAAGCTTGTATTAATTTTCAGAATGGCCTGCAGAACAGAAAAAGCTTCCTACCCTTGTTCTCTTACACCATCACTCCACTAGTCAGTAAAGCACATTTATTTCTGACTTTTTTTTCAGTGACTTAGGCTGTATTCCTCAAACCACTTCTAGCTTTGCTACTCCAGAATATGTGGGATTGAGGCCTTAGAGTGAAATTCTCACTTTGCTGTGCAAAGCTTCCCATTAGTGGCAATGGAGAAATTTGTATTGTTTAGATTATCTTGCCCTTCCCTAAAGGCTCAGGGCAGCTAACATCATAAAACAAACATAAAATACAGATGATACAACCCATAAACCCTAATAAAATGTCCATACTTCTCCCTCAAACTGTAGTGAGCACAGGTTTGTGATTATGCTAAAACTTCCTTTGGTTTCAGTCGGGCTAGGATAGAGTAGAGGAGTTCACCCTAAGGATCCTGAATGCATTTGTGGCAACTGGACGCTGCAGCCATATGTACATTTCTGCCCAAAGTCCTGCTTTCATTAAAAGCATTTTTGTACCAATGGATGTGGGCTGTTGCTGCCTATGCATGGGAACGCTTCAAACAGGCAGCCCTCAGCATGGCTACCTCAACCATGGAGGTGGATGCATTTGGCTGGCCCCACATGGCGCACACCTGATTTTTCAGCAGTTCTCTTTGTGTGGCTGTGACTGCTGCATGGGTCATGGGTATGCGTATCCTATCCCTATGCTCCACCTTCATACAAGCAGTTGGATGTGGGACATGCGTGGATAAGTCTCATTTAAAAATAGCCACTAGGTCAGTGCATTTTAAGTCCCAGGCACCAAAGACTGTCCCAGGGAGCAAAGGCCTTGCTCATCACATCTTCTGCATGCTGAGGGTCTATATCAACAGCCCATACCATGCATCAAACCCTATTTTTTGGGCCAGCCTCATAGGCTCATCTTATCGTTCCCCAATCATACTCCTCCATTGCTTGAAGGTAGAGGCTTAGGGGTGTTTTCTCCCCATGCCATCAGGAACACAGGTACTAGTGAGGATTACTTCCTATTGGGAATGAACCTCCCAAGCTCTGTGCAGGGTGCATAGGCAATTCAGTGCAGATGACAGCCAAAGACTAATCTGTACTGGGAAAATAAAATACTAGCCAATATCATTATTATAACTTGACAGCATAGAATAGTCAGAGAGCAGTCCGTGCCTGCTGGGGTGTGCAAGGAGACATGAATCCCTAGAGCTTTTCTCCTAGCTCTGCATCCTCCTCCTGCTGGGTAGTTCTACCGTTGACCCCTAGGAGGCAGATGATACAATTTTTCTTTCCTGCGCCTGCGTCAACTGAGTTACCCAGCTCTCGCCAGTCCGTCGTTTGCCTTTGGACCGTTAGGACGTGCGGTGGTTCTGGGAACCTACAGAGAGAGAGAGTAGGAGAGTTTTGGAGTTTTTTTGGTGGGGCACTTTGGGGTAGCGGTCTTGGGATCGCTCGGCCAGGCCGCAAAAAGTTCTTTTAAAAAAGAAAAACACCCTGCCGGCTCCCTTGTATGACGCCGGGGAGCAGGGGAGACTGCCCCTTTTTCTTCCCGAGTAGCAGGAAGTCTCTGACTAGCGGCGCTCCCCCCGCCTTTGTCGGTCAGGGCCAGCGCTGCTGGGTCCTGCCGACCAGAGAAGCCCCTCCGCTTCAAAAATAAATAAATAAAATAAGGAAAAATAAAGAGAAAAAAGACCGGAGGATGAACTCTGCCAAAAACAATCGCCCCCACCCCCACTGGCGGGTTGGAGCCGTGGACTCCACATGAGGGAACCCAGGAGCCTCAGGTATCCTCTCTCGCTTCCTTAGCCCACTCTACGGGGGAGATCATGGCTTCCCTAAGAACTCTCACCCAGGCAAAGCAGAAAAGTGGGATAAGGAAAAGAGCTTCCCCTGGGTGGGAAAGTCTAGAGAGCCTAGCAGGAAGGGTAAGGCTCCACTAGGGGGAGCAAGGAGACAGTTTTTGGCTTTGCCTCAGGATTCTGAGGTGGAAGAACAGTGGGGGGGAGGGGGGGAAATGAGCAGGCCTGCACCTCACAGCTGCAATCCCTTTCCAGCTCAGCCTCTGGCTCTTCCCCAGAGGAGTCCAATGTAGAAGAAGGGGAATGGGTGGACGCCACTGCAGACCCTAAAGATAGGGAGAGAATTCTCTGCTCATTACAGGGAGGAGTTACTCTCACAAGTCATTAAGACTCTCCAGCTTAAAGAGAAACCCTCTAAAGAGGACTCCTCTGAGTCACAGGAGGAGACTAGAGAATACATGCCCTCAGTGCATGGAAGAGATCAGGGTCTGCCCCTCGACAGGGCATTTGAAAGAATAGTCCTAGAGAAGTGGAAACACCCAGATAAGGCTTTCAAAATGAACAAGACCCAGGATTCCCTGTACTCTTTCTCCTGGAGAAAGGAGCCTTTACTCAAGAGCCAAAAATAGATGCTGCTGCTGCGGCTCTGGCCTGCCGGATGGTTTTTCCTACCGAGGGGGACTGTCACCCTAGAGATCCAACAGATGGGGGTAGACTCCACTCTAAGGAGGGCAGTTGATTCCACCGCAGCATCACTAAAAGTAAACATTGTGGCATCTTACGTTTCCAGGGCCCTCCTGGCATGGATGCAGGAGGCCCAAGACCCTGAACTATCAGAAAGAAGGTCACAAAAATTATCATCCCGCATTTGCATGGCTACCACCTTTCTGGCAGATGCAACCACAGATGGGCTATCTTGGTCTGCCAGAGCTATGGCCAATGGGATAGCGGCCAGATGAAGGGTGTGGCTCCGCTCTTGGCAAGGAGACACTACAGCCAAGAATCTCCTTACCATGGCCCCTTACAAGGGATCTAAGCTGTTTGGGGTGTGCCTCGAAAAGGTACTGGAGGAAGCGAATGTGAAGGACAAACCTAAGACCCTGCAGCAGGTGTCTGCTAGAAGGGGATTTTTTCGAGGCCACTCCTTCAGATTGAGGTTTTGGCGCTAACCCAGGAGAGGGCACTTTCAGGGCCACAGGGAGTTTGTTTCCAACTCTTCCTTTCGAGGAAGAGGCTTCAGAGGGGGCAGGTTTGACAGACATAGGTCCAGGGGGGCCAGCTCCTCCCAAACAAGGCAGGAGGCCTGACTATGCTGCCTCCGGAGTTGGACGCAGGCTACAACAATTCAGGGCGGCTTGGGAAGACTCGGTCTCCGCTGCCTGGATTCTATCCTGCGTCGCAGACGGCTACCGCATAGAGGTAGAACGCCCTCCAAGGCAAAGGTTCATTGCCTTGCCAACCTCCAAGAATCCAGAAAAACACCTAGCTTTATTATCAGAGATACACAGGCTCGTGGAAATTCAGGCCATAGAAAGAGTACCGGAGCAGGAGCTTTTCTTGGGCGTTTATTCCATTTTATTCCTAGTGGCAAAGAAGCTGGGAAAGTGGAGAGCCGTTCTGGATCTTAAGGGCCTGAACAAGGTGGTAAAAAAGAAAAGGTTCAAAATGGAAACAGCTCTGTCAGTGTTTCGAAATCTGCAGAAGGGCGACTGGATGGCATCCCTGGATCTCAGGGAGGCATATCTCCATGTCCCAATCTGGAATCCACACAAGAAGTGGCTCAGATTTACATACAACGGGGAACATTGGCAGTTCAGGGCCCTACCATTCGGCCTCTCATCGGCCCCCAGAACCTTCACAAAGAACTTGGCCCCCCAATTGCCAACCTCCGCAGCGAGGGCACTCACATATATGCTTACTTGGACGACAGGGGTAACTCCCCCTCGACAGTGGCAAAACACCTGGACAAGACCATTTCCTACCTGGAGAAGCATGGCTTCATCATAAACAGGGAGAAGAGTCACCTCGTACCGAGCCGCAGGTTGGAGCATCTGGGTATTCTAATAGATACCTTCTCCGATCGAGCGTTCGTACCACCGGAATGGCAAGAGAAAATTGTGAGGTTAGTCAGGTTACTAAGACAGTGGAAACGCATGAAACTCAAGCGAATCGCGAGCCTGCTGGGCCTACTAGTGTCTTGTATAGGACAAGTGACTTGGGGCCGTTTCAACCTTCGCCCCTTACAGAGGCAGCTAAGAGGTTTGCAGAGAGAGCTCACACTCGGTCTGGATCCATGGGTCCCCATCCCACGGGAGCTAAAGCTTTCAATGTCCTGGTGGTTAGACCCAGAAATCTTCCAGGCAGGAGTGCCGCTCTCAGAACCAACCAGGGCAGTACTGACAACAGATGTCAGCCTCCAGGGATGGGGGGGCATTCAGGGGTTCACTCAGCTCAGGGGCTGTGGTCCCAAATGGACTCGGGCAGATCAATCAACTGCCTCGAACTCAAGGCCGTCAGTCTATCTTTGCGACAGCTGCTTCCAACGTTTCCATCGCATCACCTCCTCGTATACATGGACAATTTAACAGCGAAGGCCTATATAAATCACCAGGGGGGATCGAGGTCGAGAGAGCTGCACCGGGAGACAATCATGCTCTTCGCGTGGGCACAGTCGCATCTAGCATCAATAAAAGCTCTCCATATCAAAGGCCTGGACAAAAAGCGAGCCGACTGGTTGAGCCGCCAGACTCTGGACCCGCACGAGTGGACCCTAGACAGATCTGTGTTCCAGCAGATCGTAGATTGGTTTGGGTTACCTATGATGGACCTGTTTGCGACAAAGGAGAACACACAGGTTCTTCACTTCATGACTCAAGGGAGATGCCCAGAAGCGGAGGGTTTCGATGCACTGAACCATCTTTGGCCCAGGGGCCTCTTGTATGCTTTCCCTCAGATTCCCTTGATCCAGAGAACCATAGCCAAAGCGATCAGGGAACAGGCTCATCTTTTGTTGATCACTCCGTGGTGGCCCAGGAGACCTTGGTTCTCCGAACTGATAGAACGCAGCCACTCTCAATACCACAGACTGCTGCTTATTGCAACGCTAATTACCCAGGGGCCAGTATGCTGCGCAGAAATACAGACATTAAAATTAACAGTGTGGAACTTGAGCGGGCAGCCCTGAGGAAAAAGGGCTACTCAGAGGCAGTGCTGAATATGATACAGCGTTCTAGAAAGGCGGCCACGAGGAGAAGTTACCAAGCCACTTGGAAAATGTTTGCTGCCTGGTCACTCCAGCTAGATAGGGACCCTACCAAGGCAGGGGTCATTCAGGTCCTAGAATTTCTTCAGTTGGGTTTAGAGAAGGGGCTCAGAGCTAGCACGTTATCCAGGAAGGCAGCTGCCATTGACTCAGTTCTTAGAGCAGTGTCAGGCAGGATAGTCTCTTCCCATAAGAATGTGCGGAGATTCCTTAGAGCAGTTAGGATAATTTGCCCCCCCCCCGTAGTGCATAGGGTCCCTTCTTGGGATTTAAACTTGGTCCTAGAAGCCTTGACTAAACCTCCCTTTGAGCCCCTAAGACATATATCTTTATGTTTTATGACGTTAAAAGTTACCTTTCTCGTTGCAGTAACTTCAGCAAGACGGGTCTCCGAGCTGGGTGCTCTGTCCATGGACGACAACTTCTGTATTTTCCAAAAGGACTCGGTCAACCTAAGGTTGGATCAGGCCTTCCTGCCTAAGATTAATACGGTGTTCCATAGATCTCAGGAAGGTATCCTGCCCTCTTTTTGTCCCAACCCTACCCACCCGAGGGAGAGGGCGTGGCATACCTTAGACCCGAGACGAGCTCTTAAGATTTATTTAACAAGAACCAAGGGGTTCAGGCAATCGTTCTGTGCGTAGTGCGGCCACTTCATATGCCTTTAAGGCAACAGCCTCATATGAAGAAATCTGCAGGGCGGCTACTTGGACCTCTATCCACACTTTTGTGAGGCACTATAAGATTAATGTATACCAATGTGCAGAAACTGCTTTTGACAGAAGGGTGTTGCAAGCCGTACTGGAGTCTCCCAGTACTGTTGGCTCCCACACATAACTGATTATCAGGAGTGCTTGGGTACGTCCCAGCAGGAGGAGGATGCAGAGCTATGAGGAGAAAGGAGAATTGGTAACCTACCTTTGGTGAATTTCTCTCTCTCATATGCTCTGCATACTCCTCCGTCCCTCCCTGCCAAACAACACGATTTTGGATCAGGGGGCGGGAGACTGGTACCTTTGCATTAATTTGTTATAAGTTCCTTGAGAGTTGTTATAGTAGCAATAGGTTAAGATAGGTAGTGTTGGGGGTTAACCATTATTTTTTTCTAGCAATTATATTCGGAACAATGAGTTTTCAGCTTGCGAACGGACTGGTGAGGGAGCTGGGTAGCTCTGTTGACACAGGCACAGGAAAGAAAAATTGTATCATCTGCCTCCTAGCGGTCAACGGTAGAACTACCCAGCAGGAGGAGTATGCAGAGCATATGAGAGAAAGGAATTCACTGAAGGTAGGTTACCAATTCTCCTTTCTACAGTAAAAGCGAAAGCATAGGACAATCACTAACCTAACCAGATGCTACTGAAAGGAGTGTTGCCCTAGGCAGGGAGATCTGCATGGATTGCCAAGAATCAGCCTTGTCTGTCTTGCTGTGGCAGGACAGGTGCTTTTACCGCGCGCGTGCGTGCGTGTGCGTGTGCTCTTCCCATTCTCACAACTGGGTTGTGCATGCGGACCCTTCACTTGCAGTACTTACCTAGCTCATTCAAATTCAAAAGACCACGTGTTGGTCGTGAGCCCCACAGTATAAAAACACTGTTCTGCCCCCAAGTGACAGTTCCTTCCAACCACATTCACGGCTTGATGGTACATACATAGCTTGTTCATTTCACCACAGAGATGGCTTCTAATAAGCATGGCTTAAGAAATGTTGCTTAGGGATGGGCGAAGAGATCGCGGTTCAGGTTCGTCTGTTCGGTACGGCTGTGTTCGGTTCGTCCGTTCGGTTCGGCTGCGTTCAGTTCATCCGTTCGGTTCAGCAGTTCGGCTAGTTCGCCGAGTTCAGGTTCAGCTGTTCGGTTCGGTCATCCGAACAGGCCATTCGGTTAAGCCATTCGGCTGTTCGGTTCGGCCATTTGGGAAATGTTGTTATGGGTGTTTTTTATATGTTTTTTTGGTTTTTTATTGGGTTTTATATGGTTTTCTTTTTTATTTGTTTTTTTGTTTTTATATGGTTTTTTTTAAATCTAATATTATATCTATCTATCTACACTAAATTTAACTGCTATTAACTATTCTAAATGCTATGAACTAAATGGATTTTCTAATAAGTACACAGGCCTACTCATACAAACACTAAAACTAAATCACTAACGCTATCTCTATCACTAAGCTAACTCCTACAACTCTCTACTATCTATCTATCTCCATATCCAAATATATATATATATATATATATATATATATATATATAAATCCCATATATATGGGATGGGGGGGAATCACAAACAGAAGAGGAGTCTGTAGTGAAATACATACATTACATACTCAATGAGTCTGTACAGTGCATAACACAAGGTTTCAGTTCATGGTTTAAGTTTCATTTCATTACAAAACTGAAATGAAACTTAAAGCAATCTAAAAATCCTACTCAACGCCTGCTGTTCAGGAATAGTGACTAGCTCAGAAGGTGTTGCAAGGGGGAGGTAGATAATTAGTTTTGTTTCTTGCAAGCCTCTCCACCCCTGGGTGCCTGGAAGTCTGCTCCTCAGTGACTGACACCTCCCTGTCATGTTTGACCTTCCAGTGAACCTTTTTTTACCGAACTCATCCGAACGCGATCCGGACTGATCGAACTGTTCGTCCATTTCGCCGTTTGGTTTTTTCGGTATGTTCGCGTTCGGGTTTGTGTTCGAGCTCGGTCGTCCGAACAGGCCGAGTTTGGGCCGAACTCCGAACTGCCGAACTGTGTTCGCCAATCCCTAATGTTGCTTCTGCAATAAGAGCTTTACCACTAAGGCTCCTCACAGTTTATGTCTCCTGTGTTTGGTCCCTGACCATGATCCAGACAAATGTCTGTACTGCAGACAGTTTAAAGATAAAATTTAAAGAGACAGAAGGATTAAGTTACCAGCTATGTTGGCTGAGCTTGAGAAAAAAGAAAGAGTTAAAGAAAAGGCTAACCAGAGACTTCAAAGAATCTCCTCTTTGTCACCTGCTTCTCCAGTGGCTCCTAGTATAGGAACCGAAGAAACTGTGGTGGCACAACCTATTACTGAGGTAAATAACTTCTCATTTCTTGATCAGGGTCCATCCTATGAACTGGTCCCTTAGCTAAAAAGGAAAAAAATCTACAAAAAAGGAAAGAGTCTGTGAAAAAGGTGGCATGCTCGATTTCCCCTATACTTTCTGAAGAGGAGAATATTTTTCTCACTGGAGAGATGTCACCCACAGCTCTGTTAGCTCTGGGCTGTAATACAGACTCATCTGTAGATAAAGATGAGCACATCCTAGACCCGAATAACAATGGGTCACCTTTTGATCCTAGGGCATGTCTTTCTGCTTCTAAGGAGTCATTTAAAGAGGATTATGCGAGACAAGAAATCTACAAGACGGAGGATTTTTTTCATAAAGTTACGAGTTACTTTATGAGCTCGAGATGAAGCTCGTAACAGAGAGGACATCCTGTTCAGGTGTCTACAAGACCTGATTAAAGAAAGATCAGCACCTCCGAGAAGTCCAGAATCGTGATGTCCAGCTCACCACATCATTGGATGCCCCGACATCGAGGAGGGATCTACCAAGCTCCTCGAGGTCGGGAGATCATACGACATTGGGGCTTTCCTCATCTTTGTGTCAAAATTACAGTCCTCAACGTTTGTAACAGATGCTGCTGTGTACCACCTAAAAAGAACAGAGAAATGGAAACGTAAAGCAAACAAAATTAAATTGAGAAACCTTCAAAGGGGTTTAATTTATTTACTTGAAACAGAACAGGAATAGGTTCTAGTCCCCCAAGTTCACCGGCACAGACAACAACAGACTCTGTTGCTTTAAATCAGGATAGAGTACCAGATCCTGATGAAAAAGGAAGAAGCTCTGCCACAGATGAGATTGTAGTTAATACTCCCTTCGTCTTCCCCCCCCTCCCCTTTCAGATTGTAAGACCTAGGGCATGGACCGTGTCTATTCAATTACTTTGTAAAGCGCCACGTACATTGCTTGTGCTATATAAATGCTTGCTAATAATAATAATTAATAATAATAAATAGCAAAGAGCATAAACAGTTCCAGAGTTTAATTAAAAGATTTAGCAGTTTTAAAATTCCAGACTGTTCCTATCTCCAAGCATGAGGAAGATCCAGAATATAAAGTGTTGGAGAAAAATAGAAATGCCAAGCTCACTTTGCAGATCTTCCCAAGCCATGAGAAGGAGCCAGCTTCTCTCTGGAAAGCTCCTACCACTATGCCACCAGTTAATTTAGCCAACAGCTCTTTTTATTTGTTCCTGCCAGACAGTGGCTCAGTTTATTTTAAGCACCCCACCCATAACTCTTTAGTGGTAGTGGCTACAGCTGCTGAAAGGTACAATAAAACCTCACAGGATTCTTCCCTTTCAGATAAGGAGGGGAAAAGAATTGACATGTTGGGGCAAAAAAGCTTCTCATCAGCTACTATGATGATTATAAGAGCAGCCAATTACTCAGCAGGGATGGTCAGTTATCAACACCATTTGTGGGCAGAAGTGGGAAAGATCATTCCTACCTTACCTAAAGAGAAGCAAACCAAGCTTAATAAACTGTGCTCGGAGGGGTCCTTTATTGTCATTTTTCTGCTTAAGGCTTCAGGACACACATCAGAGGCAGCAGCCAGGAACGTGGCAAATGCAATGGTAATGCCACCATGCTTGGCTATGATCTGCCAGACTGAATCAAAAACAGAATAGAGAACCTACTGTTTGATGGGTCTGGACTCTTTGCTAAAGAGACCGACGAGGTGTTAGAAAAGATTGAAAAAATGTGATTTACTGCCCAGAAAATGAAGATCGCTCCTCAAGATTAATCTTCATCAACATTCCAACGTAGGTCACTTTCAGACATGTCCCCTCCCCCCCGGTGCATATTTGGGCTGGGGGGGAATGCGCAGTCTGAATATGAGCATGGATCGACTGGTCTGAAAGGCCCCCCTGCACAACTTTGCCGGCAAAGCCATGCCGGGAGGGGGGCTTTCGGACCAGCCAATTCCCATGCATATTCAGGCTGCGCCTTCCCCCCTGCAGCCCAAAGATGCATAGGGGGCCATGTCTGAAAGTGGCCCTAAACACCGAACTTCGAACCAGTCTTACTATCAAAGACTTTCCAGACTATACAATTCAAATGCATACTTTCAGGGTCAAAGGGGGTATTATGCTTACCCTTTTCCCTATACCTCTAATCGGCTAAGACAGGCTGCTTCGAGCTTCAAACCACGTAATGGGCAGAGGCAAGCTCCCAATTTTCAATAAGTTAAAACAGGGTGCTGCTGACAATTAAAGCAGTCCTTGAGTTTATTTATTTATTTAATGATTTATACCCTGCCCCATCGACCCTCATGGCAGCTTGGGGCGGCTTACAGAAGTTAAAATAAATAAAAATATATAAAGATAAGATATATAAAGATATATAAAACTTTAGTCTATTCCAAAGTTGGAGGGGAAGTTAATTTTATAGTTAAATTGTTACACTGTTTTTCCTTTTGGAAATTAGTTACTTCTGACCTTTGGGTTTTAAACATTGTTGCCCACATATACAAAGTTAAATTTGTTGAAACCCCTCCATACTCTAGGCCTTTGAAGATAATATTCTGTCACAAGACCACTATATTACCTTCAAAAAAGAAATTTATGAATTGTACAAAAAGTCCTTTATTGAAATAGTACCACCCCATGAATGGAATAAGGGTTTTTATTCTTGATATTTTATAATAGATTAAAAGGATGGTGGGCACAGACCCATCCTGGATCTCAGAAAACTTTACAAATGTGTCAGATATGAAAAGTTTAAAATGTTGTCCATGGATTTTTTAAAGAAATACCTTAAGAAGGGTCAATGGTATGTCACAATTGATTTAAGGGATGCATAGTTCCATATAGTGTTGCACCCAGATTTCAGAAAATATTTTAGATTCACCTTTGAGGGATTGCATTTTCAATTTTGTTCACTCCCTTTTGGTTTATCATCTGCTCCCAGGCTGTTTACTAAGGTTATAGAACCAGCTGTGGCATACTTAAGAAGACAATGGATTAAAGTTTTTCCCTATTTAGATGACTGGATCATAATAAATGATGATCCTATCCAGTTATCAACAAATGTAGAATTTACCTTAGAAACCTGCAAAAATTTGAGACTCACTATCAATGAGAAAAAATCCAATCTCATTCCAGCCAAAAGAGTTACCTACCTGGGAGCTATTATAGATTCTTCATTAGGAAAGGTATTTGCTCCTCCAGAAAGGTACACGAAAATTAGGAGGGTTGTCTACCAGATTAAAAGGAAAAGTTTACAACTTATTGTAACCTATCAAAAATTATTGGGTCTTATGGCTTCTACCACCAGCCTAATCCCTATGGCTAGGCTGCATATTTATTTATTTATTTATTAAATTTCTACCCTGCCCCTCCTAAAACAGCTCGGGGCAGCTTACAACAATAAAAACATTCACATATAAAATATATCTAAAAACAGTTAAAACATATCAAAATACAATTCAATGTATTTAAAACAGGGCCCGGGAACTTCAATAAAACAATAAATAGGGTAGGGGAGATAAGACCCTCTAGCCCTCCCTCCCCAAAGGCCTGGGCGAACAGCCAGGTTTTACAACTTTGCCGGAATGTCAAAAGGCTTGGGGCCAGGTGAGTTTCCTCCGGGAGGAAGTTCCAAAGGTGCGTCCCGGCAACCAAGAATGCCCTTTCCATCATGGCCCCCCGCTTAACACGGGGGACCTACAAGAAGGCACCACCGGCAGACCGAAGGAGCCGCTCTGGGGCGCAGAGGGCGAGGCGGTCCTTGAGGTACGAGGGGCCCAGATCATGAAGGGCCTTTTAGATCAACACCAAGACCTTGAACCTGGCTCGGCACGCTATTGGCAGGCCCCAATTCTTCTGCAAAATATTTTCCAAAATTCTGCGACCCAAAATGGAAAATTCTGCGACCCAATAAAGTTACAGAACCAGTCTAGTAAAATTAAAAATGAGTTCTTTAATAGCAGTAATGACATCTTTATAATTAAAACAAAACATTTATTTACATATTTATTTTATTTATTTATTTTATAAATTTGTACCCCACCCCTCCTGCCATGCAGCCCGGGGCGGCTTCCAACACATTAAAATACAATAAAACCATTAAAATTATCATAAATATTATAAAATATTAAAACAGAACTAAGTTATCAATATAAAAGGCAGGTGGCGGAGCTAAAACACCCCTCCCTACCCACCTTCCCTCCCAAAGGCCTGGGTGAACAGCCAGGTCTTACAACTTCGCCGGAATGTTAAGAGGCTTGGGGCCAGGTGAGCTTCCTCCGGAAGGGAGTTCCAAAGCCGCGGCCCAACTACCGAGAATGCCCTCTCCATTGTGGCCCCCCGCTTAACACGGGGAACCTCCAGGAAGGCACCCCCGACAGACCGCAGGAGCTGCTCTGGGGCACGGAGGGCGAGACAGTCCCTGAGGTATGAGGTAGGGCTTTATAAATCATCACCAAAACCTTGAACTTGGCTCGGCACGCTATCGGCAGCCAGTGCAGAGATCGGAGCACAGGTGTAATATGCTCCCGATGGCCCGTCCCCGTAAGGAGACGAGCCGCCGCATTCTGCACTAGCTGCAGCCTCCGAACCAAGAACAAGGGAAGCCCCACGTAGAGCGCGTTACAGTAGTCGAGCCTCGAGGTGACGAAGGCATGGATGAGGGAGGCCAGGTCCGGGCCGGAGACA
>QEPC01010024.1:174977-187612 GCA_003113815.1 Sphenodon punctatus
GGAACCATTCAAGAACAGTCCCATCCAGACCCCCCAGGTCACGCAGCTGTCTCAACAGCAGCCCACGGTCCACGGTATCAAAAGCGGCCGAGAGATCTAGCAGGATGAGAAACGTTGAACATCCTGCATCCATCTCCCGGCGGAGATCGTCAACCAAGGCCACCAACGCCATCTCAGTGCCATAGCCGGGGCGGAACCCAGATTGAAAAGGGTCCAGGAAACCGATGTTATCTAGATGCACCTGGAGCTGGATCGCCACCGCCCACTCAATAACCTTCCCTAAAAAGGGAAGGTTAGAGACAGGTCGGTAACTGGCGAGCGCATCCACGTCCAAAGATGGTTTCTTCAGCAGGGGGTGCACCACAGCCTCCTTGAGGCTGGGCGACAACCTCCCCTGCTGCAAGGACGCGTTCACTACCCTCACCAGCACCGTCCCCAATGTCTCCCTGGAGGCTTTCACCAACCAGGACGGGCATGGCTCAAGTTCTCAACAGGTGGCCCTCACAGACCCCAAGACATCCGTCGCATCGGCTGGCATCACTTCCTGAAACTCCCCCCACAAAGCTGACCAAACGGGGCCTCCATCACCTCCCGCTCTCCCCCTACTGCCCCTAATCCAGCGTCAAAGTCGCTCTGAATCCGAGCGATCTTGTCTGTGAAGTAGGTGACAAACTCCTCGCAGCGGGTCTGGGACAAGTCCCCGTCCAGACGGAGGGAGGCCGGACTGACCAGCCCCCGCACGACCTGAAACAGCTCTGCCGGGCGTGACTTCGCAGACGCTATGAGGACAGCCAGGAACTCCTTCCTTGCTGTCCTCACAGCCTCAACATAGGATCGCAAATGGGTCCTATGGAGAAGTCGGTCGGAGTCAGATCGAGTCCGACGCCAGCATCGCTCCAGCCTCCTGCCTACTCGTTTCATACACCGCAGCCCCTCGGTAAACCCCTATGGGAACCCTACAGCTGTGGTTTCTTAAACATTTTAAGCCAGCATTCGAGAATGCTAAAAAAAGGTTAAGAATAACTTATTTAAGAATATGGTGTCAGAAAGATTTTGTTTTACAGGGAATGCATTTCAGAAACTCTAAACCTACAAGGTTTTTAACAACTGAAGATTCCCTCAAAGGATGGGGAGCACAACTTCAGAGGTTGTCGGTAGCAGGTCTATGAACAAAGAAGGAGCAGAGCCTCCATATCAATATATTGGTGAACACAGCCATTCAAAGAGCATTGACTGCCTTCAGACAACACCTAAGGGCAAAACGGCACAGATTGCTATGGACAATATGATTACAGTGTTCTATTTAAACAAGCAGGGAGGAATACACTCCCCAAAACTCTGTATGCCGACATTGAAAATTTGGCACTGGCCCCTAAACCAAAATATGTGGATACAGGCAACACATGTAGCAGGCTCAGAAAACACCCAAGCAGACATCCTGAGTCACCTGCAGAAGGAGCACCACAAGTGGGAGTCCTGTCTTCAGATATTCAGGAAATTATTCCAGAAATGGAGTGTGCCCAGAGTGGGCCTATTTGCCATGAGACAAAACAGGAAGTGTCCACTCTTCTGTACAAGAGCGGGTGACAACCCCTATTCACTAGGGGATGCATACACACAGGACTGGAACTCAGGCCTAAACTATGCCTTCCCTCCCATTCCTCTATTAGCAAGAATAATGAGGCACGTGATAGCGGAGAAGGCCAGTCTAATCCTTCTAGTGCCACATTGGCCCAGGCGCTCATGGTACTCAGATCTGAGCTCAGTGTCCATAGACAGGATGGAACTTCCCTTGAAGTGCGACCTCCTGTCTCAGGACAGAGGATACCCTCTTAATCAGGACCTGTCACGTCTCCAGTTGACAGCATGGAGAATAGCAACAGACCATAAATCTTAACCCTGAAGTTATGAGGGTGATAGAAAATGAATTGAAACCGTCCACAAGGAAATCATATCAAAGAGAGTGGACAATATTCAATCATTGTTTACATAATGAAACCATTACCTTAGACAAGTGCGATATAAATGTTATTTTGTAATATTTACTTTCATTTGCTAAGAGTGGTCTTGCCCACTCTTCAATAAGAGTAAATTTATCAGCTATTGCAAAGAATTTTTCCCTTCCAGGGGAAAAGTCTATTTTTAACCACCCTCTTGTTATAAAATTTTTAAAGGGGCTAATTAATTCTTTTCCTCAGGTGGCTACCCCAATTTCTAGTTGGGATCTTAATTTAGTTCTAGAAACATTAACGAAAACTCCTTTTAAACCAATCAGTTTTGATGCACTTAACTTTAAAGACTATATTAGAGAAACAAAAAACCTACGGTTTTACAAACTTACTTAAGGCAGATTCATACCAAGCAAACCCTGAGCCCCGAGAACTATCTTGCATCCGCCACGGTGCCACAAACGGTCAGGGTTTAAATGCAGCCAATGATAAACCATCTCTAAAAGGGGAGGCCTCGCCGATGGAGCAAACATTAGTTTTAATTAATTTTAAAATCTTCTCCATATCAATTTCACAAAATGTATACAAAAGCACATACTCTGGAACATTCCTGACTCAACTATACTACCAGATTGTCTCTTACTGACAGGATCAAAGAGAAAACCCTGCCAATATTGGTCGCAAGCCAGAGGAATTTGCCCTGAGGACTCCCATTGAAATCAATGGGCCTCTTAAACAGCAATACTAATAGCTAAAGGGGTCGCTACTGCGACCCCTTAATTCCATGTGGCAATCACTTCCCTGAGGAGGGTTAGTGAATTGGCAGACATAACCATTACACCATAATAGCTCCGAGTAGAAGTATCTCTGAACCCTAGTTTTAACCTAAGGTGGTTTCTAGATATCGTCTCCATGAGACTCCACCAAAAAATAGTGTTTCCTGTATATATGCCAGAGCCTCATGGTAACGAGGTAAATTCGTCTTTACATACTTTAGATGTAAAGAGAGCTTTGACTCACTATCTAGATAGGACTAGAACACCCAGAAAAACAGATCACTTATTTATATCATATGCACTGATTACTTTAGGCAATAAAGTATCATCCCAGACAATTTGTAGATGGTTGGTGTCACTAATTACCACTTGTTATTAGATGTCAGGTATGCAACCACCCCCACATCTAAAAGCTCATTCAATTTGAGCTATGGGGGCATCCAATAGCAGCTTTTTGTAATGTGTCTCCTACGGCCATATGCAAAGCTGCCACGTGGGCATCCACTCGCACTGTCAACAGGTATTATGCAATACGCTTGAACACAGTGGAAGACACTACAGTAGGTAGAGCCATTTTAGGAGTTGTAAATATTTAGCCTTATTTCCAATGCTAAAGCTGTCACTAGTTGTTGTCTAATGTGTTGGCTCACTATTAGTTAGCCATCGCCTCTTTTTTGACTTCTATATAGATTACTTTAAGAAAAAAAATATTTCCCCAGCCTTCAGGCTTATATTTAGCTTGGTACGCTCCCAGTTGTGAGAATGGGAGCAGCCACTCGAAGAAGAACCTTAGTTACAAGGTAGCAACCTTCTACTCGATTGCCTCTACCCGAAGAACTTCATCTCCCAGCTGCCAAAGCGACTCAGAAGGGTTCGCGCAAGCGTAGTAGGTAGGGACTGCGCTGCGCAGGCTTCGGCAAGCTCAATATGGCGGCGACTTGGTAAGGTGGGGGTTGGGTTGGGGAGGGGAGGGTATCGTTGTCATTGGCCTTTTTGTCACCCTCTCCCCCCCCTTAATCTCAGGTCGGCGTTTTCTCCCGTCAGTCCCAACGGCTCAGGCAGGGCACGGTTCTCCTCCAGGGCTACTTAGCCCTTCAATACATGACCGACCCCCCCCCGGCCCGCAAATGGTTTCAGGGACTGGATTTCAGACACCTTCCTAGTGGCTTGACTCCCAGGCAGCGCCGAGCCCCTTGGAGCCAGTCCGTCTCTTCCTGGCTGGCTAACTGCCAGCAATTTCTGGAGCGGTGGGAGTATTCCCATAGATTTCACCCTAAATGGCCTGTCCCTTCCCCGGATTGGAGGCTGAAAGCAGGGGCAGCCCCAGCATGTGACTAAGAACAGAGTCAAGGCAGGCACTAATAGTTATGTTATCCATAATCCGGACCTCCTGCCACCGAGAGTATTTTCCCCACGTACCCATGCTCGTAGCAAAGATGCAGAGTGACCTGTATAAACTAAACGGGAGCAGGAATTCGTGTGTGTTGCCAGACTATAGCCACACTTGTGGCTTTGCTCACAGCAGCCCTAGGTTTTGGCTGAGTGCTTCTAGTCCACAGCCATCTGCCCTGGCAGAAGAGAGACTGGTGATGCTGCCAGCAGACTGGGGGAAGGCTGCTGCTGGCTGGAGATCACGACAGACAGGCCCCCAAGTAGGCAGTAGTCCTTTCCTAGCCCTCCACAGCAGTCTCAGGCTGCCAGCCACCTGGTGGTGTCTCTGGAAGTTGTTTTAGCATGTTACATTGGCTAAGGTTGGGCCAAAATCCAGGGCAGTTACTCCACCTTTTTCTGACCCAGTCACCCTGGGTTTGATATGTAGACTGTGTCTATACATCTAAAATTGAGTCTTTATAGGGTTATCGTAACTCGTGGAACCAGCATCACCATACAAAAACTTAGTCTCTCTTCTATCCTCATAACAGTGTGATCTCTGCTTGTCCTAATGTGAAGAGAGGGCTGGAGGGAGAGGTGACTGCTTGCTTTGAATGCATGAACATTAGCATGTCTAGGATGTATAAAGCTTGACTTTCCTAAGAATATTGCTGCTATGCGTAGCTGTGTGGACTACCTGATTTAGGTCAAAATAAACCTTACCTTGGTTGTGCTCCCAAGAGAAGAGAAGGTGGGCTTCCAGATTTTAAGGTTTTATGTCTTTTCCTATTTTCCTCTTGACTTCTTGGTTTAGGTCTGCCTTAAGTTTGTCATAAAGCATATAATTATAGACAGTTTGGAATGTTTCAGTTCTCAACCGTGTTACTTGGCTCTGTGTTTTAAGTAAGCTTTATTATTGTCCCTGTAGAAATTATCATTAATGACCTAGTTACATGACATCCCCCTTTCAGCATGGTTTCATGGCACTTCCCAGTTGTTTCACTTTTTCAGTCTGTAGAGGGGATAAGGTGATAGAAGACAGTCATTTTAAATGCTTTAATCCTTCTGATGCCCCTTTTAATGTGATTTATTATTAGACAAATTAAAAGCCATAAGATTAGACATAGTTCAACTGTTGCTCATGTTCAGCTTAATTCTGTATAGTTGGTCATACATAAAGGCAGAACTATTGGTATTGCCCTTCAGTTAAGAATCATTGGTTTGTGTGCCCATTTTTGGGTGCACTGTATAAATACTAATGTGCTAATACTAATTGTACTAAAAAGCTTGTGAGCTCTTCAGGCTTGCATCCTTTGTGTACATTCTGTGAAATGTCCAGTGTGCTTATAGACGCTATAAAATAACATAGAATAAAGCTTTTTTGTTGGTACCTTTTATAAACATGATTCTTTGGACAAACTATGTGCAAATATTTTGAACTGTCCTCTAGATTCTGTTCTTTCAAAATAACTGAGGAAAAAAATGGGAGTTCAGGGACTTTGGAAACTACTTGAATGCTCTGGAAGACCTATAAGTCCAGAAACACTGGAAGGAAAAATTCTTGCTGTTGGTATCCTTGGAGACTAAAATTAATAAACAGGGCTGCAAGGAAGAATATTTTAAGCAGCTGATTTGGTTTGGTTTTGCTTATTGTATCTAGTGTTTAAGCATTTTCAGTCTGATCCTTAAAGCATTCTACTAGGGCCGGCCCCATTGTAATCAATGACATTCCACTGTCCAAATGCTTTGAGGAAAGGCCTTGTGTGTCTGCTTTTTTGTGTGTGCGTGGCAAGCAAAGTAGCACTTGTTGCATCATTAAAACAAGGATGGGTAAGCAGAATTTTATGCCAAGTCTCATACGTTATTGGGATAATCTTGCCACGTCACATTAAATATAATCCATCCATTTCATATGTAGGGTTACTGAGAGAGAGCGCCTCTGTCATGACAGTTTTCAGAGTTTTTGCCTGTGAGGCCCCATTAAATATAATTCTGTGACTTTTTCCGGCAACAAAGGCATGTAAAGTATATTAATATTGGGCAGCATCATAACCCCATCTGCAAATAGTATGACTCCATGTGGGGTCATGACCAGGAATTTGAGAACGTCTGCTCAATTGTTACAGGCCACTTCAGTTGCTACAAAATGATGCTTTATCCATCCTATTCTTTTTTTAAAAAAAGAAAGAAAGAAAGAAAAAGATTTCAAATAATGCAAGTTCCCACGGGCGCACACCCATCTCCACTTACGGAGCATCGGGCATTGGAGCCCGTTGCTCCATGGATGGGTGGGGGTGGGTGTAGCGTGGGAGCGCGCACACTTCCCCCCCCCCATCCCCCACGGCATTCACACGTGCAACTTGATGCAGCGAAACTGTGTGGAGGTGGGTGGTGGTGTCTCGTGTGAAAAGGGCCATAGAGTTAGATCTTCCCACAGTGTGCTATTCTGAGAGTCTGCAAGGGACTACGTTAATTCTCCTTTCCCACTGACACATGTAGGTTTCACCCTTAGTTCCTGCCAAGAGGAGATGGTGAAGAGCCGCAACTGACTCATTCTCATCTTGAAGTTCTTTTTCAATATGAATATGTAATAGTAATTAAAAAGATATTGTAATGTTACCAAAGGTACACTTGCATGTTTAAGCACTCTTGAGACTGAACTGCTTTACAGCATAGTTTATGTAGTCAGTATGAAGAGTGCCAAATGGTGTTAAATCTTGCTTTTTTAAAACCCTTCATTTGTTCAGGAAGAGAGCATTTTCATTCTTTTTAAATCAACTATGACATGGCACACTCTGCTCAGACTGGCTAGCCACGTTAAATAACTTAATTAATTTTGGCTAAAATAAAAATGCTTTTGTCTGTTTTTATACCATTCATCATCGTCATTGTAATACTTAGTATCAGTGCATGGTGGTAAGGTCCATTAGTTTGTTGCTTGTAGATAGGGGCATAGATTATTAGAGTCTACAAGTTTCATTTGAGAGTGGTTGAAAACTTAGCAACATACATGTAATGTAGGGCAGATTTTTAGACAATAGCATACTTGTGCGACTAGTATGAATTCCATCCCAGGAATCCAATCCATAGTTATTTTATTGTTTTTGCTGTTACTTTGCAGTACACAACCTCCTATTCTGCATTTTTTTGGCAATAAAGGATTATCAATAAAATGAAGGAAGAATAAGACGAGAAACAAATCAGCCAAACACTTTCACAAATGACAGGTTGTAGGACTGTGTATTTCATGAACTTGCTAGCAATTGCAATACTGACAATCAGTTGAATTAAAAACACAGTGTGTGTTTTTTCCTAGATCAGGAAAATCAGTTCACAGTTTCTTCATGGTAAGGTGGGTGAAAGCTGGAAAACATGTATTCCATTTATTTGTAGGAGCACTATTAGCTGCAGAGTAAACATTACTGTTTTTTGTTGTTGTTTATATGGCAGTTCAGTTCTGTTCTCCACCATGTCAAGCCTGGCTACTTAGGATGGGACCAGCAAATAAGAATTAGCACCTGACAAATCTGGTTTAATACGTTCACAGAAATAGCTAACAGTATATGTTTGGACATGGTTTTTCTCTTAACACTTCTTCAAGATATTAGCATTTGGTTGAACCAAGCAGTTAAAGGAGCAAGAGACCGTCATGGCAATTCCATACAAAATGCTCATCTCCTCACTCTATTCCATCGACTATGCAAGCTATTATTTTTTCGAATTCGTCCTGTCTTTGTGTTTGATGGGGAGGCACCGCTACTGAAGAGGCAAACTTTGGTATGTATTTTCTTTGTGCTGCTATATCACATTTTAACTAGCTGTGATAGTGAACATCTGCCCCAACGTTTAACTAGCAAGAAACAGGATGGAGATTTGTTACTAGGGAAGTTTTCATACTGCAAGGCCCCAAACCTGCGCACTCGTAATGAATAGAACCTTTGCCAGTGCCGTTGCTGAGAGCTATATTTGGCCATACGTCAGCGATAGTAAATTCCCATATAGTGTTGAGTTCCCTGAAAGACAGCAATAAAAGACAGTTTCTTTCTTAGAGGCTTTGCAGTCTTGGGCCATGCTCTTGCACAAGTGAATCCTCCCCCAACATAGAGCCTTGATAAAGTTCTGGGAACTGGTTTGATAACCCCTTTAGACTATCAGTAGGACTCCATCTACTTCTAGGGATCTGCTTGCATGCAAAGAAACAATTTTTAGCAGTGTTGTCTCAGAAGTATTTAACTGTTTAAGGAAAAAGATAACCCATCTGATTTGTTTGTATAAAATAATTAGATTCTGAAATTCAGTCAACTCGTTTTTATATATATAATATGAACCTAAATATGTCTGATCCTCTTAAGCAAGGAAATAGACTTCTGTAACGTACAGTTTGGTACTTGCCTCTCCTTTTCTTTCCTGGATAACTAAGTGCTTTAAAAACACCTTTTAAATCCAAGGAGAAATATAATGTTTGGCAACCAGGTCTATGTGATGATCTTAAGAGACTTGTGATAACACTGAAAAGCTTTAAAAATGATAACATTTAACATTGTGTGTAACTTTTAAGTTACCCATTTTAAAAGTATGAAAAATGGCAGTTTTGCCCAACTAAAGACTGATATCCCTGAAATCCACTAATAACCTACTTTCTATCACTTACACAAGCATAATGATATAGAAAATGTGTCAATTAATATGAGAACAGTTCTAAATGGCGAATCTGTGTATATGCTCACTCTTAGGGTGCAGCCGCACAGTGCGTTTACTGCACCCTGGACAACCTTACCGCACACCAGACAGCCTTACCAAATGGAGTAAGGCTGCTCAAGGCACGGTAGCTCATGTGCCCGATCACTGTTTGCCCTGCCACATGGCGAGGTCCGCTGTAGGGCTTTGAGTGGTGGCCTCTAGCTCCAGTCTTGTATGGCTACGTCACAACTGGGGGAGGGAGGCAGGGCACAGCTGGGCGCCTGCTCTTGTAGCCGGTACTTTGGCCCATCCTGCGGCATGGTGGGAGTTCCAACAGTGGCCTGCTGGCTTCCCCGCTGAGGGACTGACCATCTGCCCTGTTTCCCATGCTGGCCCTGCAGCGTGGCGGCTGTGCTTTCCTGCCTGCCACAGGGTCGTGCGGGGATCGGGCCCTCCATAGCTCGTGTGGCTGCAGCCTTTGTTTACAGAAAATTATGGGCTATTCATTGGGGAAATAGAACCTTCAGTTGTAAAGAAATATCTTTCTTTAGTGAAATCTGATGATCTTCACAGGCTAAGAGAAGGCAACGAAAGGAAGTGGCAGTGACTGATACTAAAAAAACTACAGAGAAACTTTTGAAAACCTTCCTGAAAAGACAAGCTATCAAAACTGCTTTAGAAGGCAAAAGGTAAGAGCAAAAACAAAAAATGTTTTCTGATCAGTGGTAGGTTAAGTTTTGGCTGATATTAATCACTGTTTAATTCTTATTTTGTTCAGCAGTGATGAATTCCCCAGTCTTTCAAAAGTTCGAAGAGAAGAAATCGATGATATCTATATATTGCCCTCCTTACAAGAAGAAGATAAAAATAGGTTAGTAACGCTAAGATAAATATGAAAATATGAAAAATGTTAACATACGAATTCATGGAGTCTTGTGGTGTCTCTACCTGGTGTGTGAACAGATGAGACGGTGGCCTGTGTTGGCTCACATTGGCCCAGGACTCACTCGTTTGTCTGTTTCGCCGACGACAGATGTTGACCCGCGACTGCCCTGGGGTGGGTGTCTGGCCTGGGATGTACCCTGGGCCTGATGTTGAGTGACAATCCCTGGGACAAGGGCCACCCATGCAGGCCAATGTGGACCCGCACTTCTGTTTGGTACCCATCCCAACCCGGGCTGGGGTGGCTACATTTTCTTGTGCATGGGCAGGCCGTGGAGGTGTCTTGCTACTAGTGCTTCTGTTTTCATCCTAACTGAAGATTCAGTCCTGCAAGGTGTGAGGCACACAATACCTTGCTTTACAAAATGCGTAAATTAGAGACTGTTTGACACCTTACAGAGCTGTTTTATTATAGAACAAGCTTCATCTCTTAAATGTACTTTGTATTTTACTGTTTTTCATGGATTGTGAGCTGCCCTGAGCCTATGGGAAGGGTGGCATAAAAATGTGATTAAGTAAATAAATCATGATCTGGAGTGTCCTCCGTTTGGGTAAGAGACTAGTTCAATCTCCAGGTTCTTGGCTTCTTTTATGGTTGCAACCTTGTGTCACGATTAGCACCATCGCTTTGACTCAAGTGTACTCTGGAATGGCTTTTTTCATGGTGTATGAAGGGATCTGCTGTGTGATAACACAGAGATATTGCATGGTAAATCAGTTCAGGCATCACAAAAAGTACAATGGTGCAGTAAACCCAAAGCCAAAGCGGTTTGTCTCTCAAACCTGTTTGTTTCAAACACAGACTCCTGTTGCTGCAGGAGTTCACTGGTAGTAACTGTGATGCCAGAAAGCACGATCAGTAGGGGCATCTTTATAGCAGTGATTTTTTTAAATTTTTTTTTTAAATGTAGACACTTTTGTATTGGGATTTCCAGATAGCTACCAGGTAATGATCGTAGGTCACAGCTGACTTGGTCCAAATTTGAGAGGGGCTCTGTATAGTGTAGTCCCAATAATTAGATATCTGACATCTATCCCTTCCTATTTTTTTTCCTGCTAGTTCTTACTTTTTTTTATACTTTTCAGATGAGTTACTGTTTTTGTAGTTCAATTCATGAGCAAGATGCAAGCTAATGCTCTTTTACTTATTAGAAAAAGCTGTAGTAGTGATCAGTATGTAAATGCTAAAGACTCTTGTTTGCTGCCTTCCTTGGGTTTTGTAATTTTAGCTCTGAAGAGGAAGATGAGAAAGAGTGGCAGGAGAGGATGAGCCAAAAGCAGATATTACAGGTAAATAACTGTCTGAATCAACTTTTGTAATTCTGAAAATTCTCAGTCACTTAAAATGGATAATACTAGAAAAAGAGGTCAAAACTAGATTTAGACATGTCACGTATAAGTAGATCGTAGTGTCAAAATTAGCACCGCTTGCCTCGGAAAGTTTTATGAAGCTATCCGTGTGCGTGTGTGTTTGTGTTATATAAAAATAAAATTAAAATAAACACCGTCTCCAAGGCAAGCAGTGCTAATTTTGACACTAGGCCTAGGCAAGGTTGAGAAACAAGCCCCGCACAGTAGTGAAGTGCTGCACATGCCACTTTCTAGTGTTACATAGTATCTGTTTCTGAGCAGTTGATCCATGAAAATAATACTGGATGATTAATCTCCCCAACCTCTAAACTAAAATTGCAGAACATCTCAGTAGCTTCATAAAACTTTAAAGAAAGTTTCTACTTGTACCTTTTCCATAATTCTATCTCCCAGGAAGTAGGAGAACCCACTGGAGCCCTTCCATCTGACCTCAAAATTTATTTCTTAATTTCAAAATATATAATGTAATTGGACCACCTCTTTATCTATAGTCTTTTTGTTTGTTACAGACCACTCAGTTTCCTTGTTTCCTTGTATCCCTTTCCTGTTCTTGTTTTTGTCCCTTGAAGAAATGCTGTCCTCAGAATGGAAAGCTTTGGCAGTGGATGAGAGGAAGAGGATTGTCTATCCTCTTTCTCTATTTTTCAGATCCTTTTTGAAATTCAGGTCTTCAGTTAATTCATCTATTTCTTTTTTTAACTTAATAATTATCCATTCTCCCTGTGTGTATTGATTTGTGCACTTGTCAGGCCTTCTTTACATTTGTAATAATTTCAGGACAAGATTGTCCTGTGGGCCTGATCAGATAGATGTATGTGATACACGTGTTTGTGTACGGGCTCCATACAAGTACAAGGGTGTATCTATAAGAATCCAGTTACAGACTGGAAATGTTTTTCTAAATTGGTATTTATATTGCCTCCCACGGCTTCCAATATCACCTGCCCTCTATGCTGACGACACTCGACTCTATCTCTCCACCCCCTCTCTATCCCCTTCTGTCCAAGCTCGCCTCATCAATTGTCTCTCTGATATCTCCGCCTGGATGCCCCAACGTCAGCTCAAGCTCAACGTGGCTAAAACTGAACTCCTTATCTTTCCTCCCTGCCCTTCCTCTCCCTCTTCCCTGTCCATCCTTATCGATGGGGTCACCATCTGTCCTGTTCCCCAAACCTGTAGCTTGGACTTCGTCTTCGACACTCACCTTTCAAGTCCTGTTGCTTCGCCCTCCACAACATTGCTCGGATTCGCCCCTTTCTCTCCGTCTCCTCAGCCAAAACCCTTGTTCACGCCATGGTCATCTTTCGCCTTGACTACTGCAACCTCCTCCTTACTGGCCTCCCCTGCTCACCTGTCCCCCTTTATCTCCATCCAAAACTCCACTGCTTGGGTCATCCACTCAGCCCGTCGCTTCGACCACATGCAGCCTCTCATCTCCTCACTTCACTGGCTCCCCCTTCCCGAACGCATCCTTCACAAACTCCTGGTATTCACTTATAAATCCCTTCACAACCTGGCTCCCCCTTACCTCTCAGCCCTAGTCTCC
>QEPC01010024.1:187964-231565 GCA_003113815.1 Sphenodon punctatus
CCCCCCCCCAATGCCTATTAGTTTGTAAGCCGTAGGCAGGGACCGCGTGTATCTTACTATTCTGTAAAGCGACAGGTACACTGCTGGCGCTGTACAAATGCTTATAATAATAATAATAATAATTAATAGTAACAATAAAAGCATTGTTGGAAAATTGAAACCCCCTGTTTACTTAGACTTTGGATCTATTGAATGTCGGCATAATATTCTCAAGAAAGTGAAAACCTAAGCTTTTGAAAAAACAAATATGCTAGAACTTTGGAGCCTGGCCTTAAAATGTTGTGACCTGTGGTTAGGAACACGTTGGCACCCTGTTAAAAATGCCTTCTGGACTGCTTAATTTTCTAACTATGCTTCCTGAGCTTATGAACAGAAAAAAAGGCAAGGAATTGTTTTCTTCTGAGATTATTATTATTATTATTATTATTAACTTTTATATAGCACAAGCAATGTACCTGGCACTTTATAGAGAATAAGATAGATACGACCCCTGCCTGAGAGCTTACAATCTAAAGATCAACTTTTTCTTATAAAACTATTTGCATATATGCTTATTAAGCAGGCATACTTATTAAGCACACATTCATATGCACCTAACTTGATATTGAAACACCTGTAATTCTGAAATTGTCTCAAACTTATTCCATTTTTTCCCCCCAATCTTTTTTGGAGCACTGATATTTTGAAAAAAGGAAAATAATTATTTTATTTGAGGAACATGTGAATTTGTGATGGTTAAAATTCCCACATGTTTGCTTTCATGAAGAGAATCGGATAATCCCTTTTTGAAAAGCATATTGTTTTAAAGTATTCAGCAAGACAAATAATACGGTTATGAACGCCTGAAAATCGGGATTATGGTACATGTAAATCTGAAGTGTTTGTTTCCTGCCAAGTATATAGTTTCTGATAGTTTCTGTTTCAAAAAAGTAATTTCCTTGCCTGAATAATTTGGCAATCGCTGTTTGGCTTTGTCAGAGCAATACCTTGTGTTGTGTTCCCTACCTAGTGTGGTCCAGTATAGGTGGTATCTAATGTGCTCTTATTTAATTCTGAGGTAAGCACCTCTATTATTGTATGCAACTTTTAATTTGTTCATGAATGATACCATATATGTTTCTGTAGGTCACAACTAATTAATGTTTCTGTATTGTCCTTTGCTTCATGTAGGAGGAGTTTTTTGAAAATCCTCATTCTGTAGATGTTGAATCAGAAGACTTTGGCAGCTTGCCTCCAGAAGTAAAGCATGAAATCCTTACTGATATGAAGGAATTCACGAAACGAAGAAGAACGTTATTTGAAACAATGCCAGAGGTACAATAAAAACATGTATCAGCACTTTCAAGCCAGCAGGAGAGAATCATCTGCAGATTTAGAGTACATCTTGCAGCAGGAAATCTTTGCCCCTAAAGCTGTCAGAAAAGTGGTTGCATAAAATATCAGAGTAATTGCTCTCAGTGGATCTGCTCCCTGTGTGTATTCAGAGTCTTATCTTGACTCCTGTGAGTTGCAGAGCCAGAGCTTATATTATGACATGTTCATCATTGATGAATATCTTTTGCTGAGTTTCATTTACTGACTCTTACTATGGTTGATAAATTAGACTTAGAGAGAGCACAGCTTGACTTGCAGAAGCCCATGCTGTCTGCAGAGATGCCAAGTGGGAAATCATCTTTTTTACTAGTGAACCAAGCAATTGTGCTCTGGAAGTTATTGAGAAACAGAACAGCATGGAATTTTGCAGTGCCTTTTCTGGAGCCACACTTCACAGCACAGTTACCTTATAAAACGTACAAATTTGAATGTAGAATGGCCTACGCTGAAACTTGCACAAAGATCTAACTGTAATGGGTAGCCTCCTGTTTTTAGGCAACCACCCCTTCAAAACACCAGTAATTGATTTCTCACTAGTGCTCCCCAATACTTCCTTCCTTCCTCTTAAGTTAGGAATTGCCTCTATTTGATGATGATTCCTTGGTTGGTCATCGAAGGGAGGTCTGATGGTATTGAAACAATGTTCTAGCCTATTTAAAAGTACTTAGAATTCTTCCTGTATGAAACTAAAATGTGAATGTTACTTGTGATATGTGGGAAAAGAAAACTGTGTAAAAAATGATCAAAAACCCAACTTATGTATGTTGTTGTTTTGGGTTTTTGTGTGTGTGTGTGTGTGTTTTTTTGTTTTTGTTTCATAGTAGTCTTTTACTTCACAACCCAAATATATGTACTCACTTTGAAAATATAGAAATTATGCTTCAGATCAACTTTGGAAAGTAATATCAAGTTTTATCTTACTTGTTTAAGGAGTCCGGTGACTTCTCACAATATCAGCTCAGGGGTTTGCTTAAAAAAAGCAGCCTAAATCGTCACCTAGAAAGTGTGGAAAAAGAGATGAATCAACAGCACTCAGGCCAAATACAAAGCCAATATGAGAATGATGGGGGCTTCCTGAAAGAAATAGAAACGAAGAGGGTGATGTCTGAAGATACTTCTCACTACATCCTAATAAAAGGTATAATTGTGATGTTCTGTGCAATCTGTATCGTTGTCTCAGTTTGGTTTTGCTGAAAGTCTCAGGGCAGATCTATGTTGCAGCTGCAGAAGGGCATAATTGATACTTCATGTGTAATGAACTGAAAAACTAAATAATTGATTATAGTAAGAGCGTAAGAAGCTTGGCCTATCCTGAATAAGCATATGACTTTGATTCATTTTTAACCAAGCATATTTTTATATGAAGTTATATATGAAGAAATTATCTTGCTCAATTTTTTTCCCCTTCAGGTATCCAAACAAAAGAAGCTACCAGCAGAGATCTGAAAACTCATTCTGTTGGACACTCTTCCACAGTGCCTGAGTGCTCGATATCCAATAAAAGCATTAATGAAACACAAGCTAATACAAAACCACTTGCTCAGGAGATTTTAAAGACTGAGAAATATAGTAGTACCACTACAGCCCCACCTTCCCCCAGAACCCTGCTTGCTATTCAGGCAGCTATGCTGGGAAGCGAATCAGAAGAGGAGTCAGAGGCTGAAAATGAAAAGCAGTTTATTTTGGATCAAACCAGGCCTGGTCCTAGTAGGGACGAAGGCAGTGTGTCACCAAGGACGCTGCAGGCTATTCAGCAAGCTCTGAGTGATGAGGATGACAATTATGGTGTAAGAGCAGTGATTACCAGAAGCACTGAGGGAACACAAATGGAAAGGTCAAGAGTGAAGGATCTTGCTAGCAGTTCAGATGAGGAAAGTGTGGTTCCCAAAGTTAATGATGGAAAAGAACAGCTACTTCGCCAGACACCTTATTCAGCAAATATAGTCATGAAGCACGACACTGCATCAGACCAAAGAACAAACGGGTCGGAAAAGAATCTGACTGTACCTGAAAGTGCATGCCTTTCTTTTGTGAATAATAACTCCTCAGTTGAAATTACTGGAACAGAAAAAGTGGAAACAGATGAACAAAATTGCACTTCAACAACTAATTTAATTTCTGTACAAGGCAAGAATATGAATGGTGTGTTGCAGCAACCAGGAAGTTTTCCAACACAGATTATTTCAACTGCTGTAGCTCATTCAAAAACTGTAGAAACTTCCAAGAATGGAGAATCTGAGCACTTAGAAAAATTGGTCCCGCAACCAGAGAAGAACTCATCTGAACTGCAATCTGCACTTGCAGCTACTCCAGAAATAGCAAGCCATCATGAAGAACATGTGGAAAGGCAATTGCTATCTGAAGACACTGATTCTGATGGTATGTGAGCTAAACTCTTAAATATTTGCATTATAATAGTAACTAGGCCTTTGTCAGGATTAGACTTGTTGTAAACATCTACGCATTGCGTATTCAGAAGAATGTACAATAGGGATGAGGAACCTCAGGCCCAGGGACCAAATGTGGCCCACAGTTAGTTTTTATTGGTCCCCTTCCAGTTCCTGGATATGACCCCTGGATTCGGTTCCACATCCAAGCAGTGAAAGACTGTGTTCAGAGCAGAGATAAGGGCATGCACACAAGGATAGGCACAGATCCATGATCTGAACTGTCCTCTTCCAAAATGTACTCTTACAGGTTGCACCCCTGCCCACCCAATGTCTGCATGCCCCTTGAGAGCTTCTACTTGAGAGCTTCCACAAAAGTGGCTCTTGTGAGGGAAAAGGTTCCCCCACTCCTGGTTTATAGCTTAGGTATTAACTTCACCTCCCTCAACAGAGGTGCAGAACTGATGATAGGCATATAACATTGATATTTGACAAATAAAAGATAGTGGGAAGTAGTGCTCAATTTTTTTTTGTTAGTAGTAGTACAAAGGACCTATAATATGTGAAACTTTAACTGTAGATTGTAGTAAGAAAAATGTAGCTTGTGAATTTGTAGTGACAGATTAAAATAATTTCTTCTAACTCATCCCAATATTTTCCTGAAAGCAACTGTCAATCAGTGTCACTGTGGGACACCTCATTCCAGAGATTGCATACAAGCATGTTCTGTTTTTGCTTTGATACTGGTTTAGAGGTGGCACCATAAAAGGAGCCAGAACCAGGTTTCCTCACAACACTTTCATCCAGGCTAGATTACCAGACTATATCCAAAGATTTCTGATGGCAGGACTTGTAGTTCTAGTTCTAGTTCCCAGTTAGAAATGTTGCAGATGTGGCAGTTGCAATGAAGAGCAAGGTGAGTTGTGTAAAAGTAGTAGTAGGAGTTAAAGAGGACTGAAGCAATAGGAAGTGAATTATAGTCGATTTGGCTGAGTTTTAGAACTACATTCCATCACACATTGGCCCTGATCCAAGGTCCGCATGCATGCAGACACAACTACAGTTGCATGCATGTACACAATGTGTAGGCTGCCCCTGGGAAAATCCCCCACCACCTGACCATGCCACCACCACAACAGGCACTTCAGACCCACCTCTCCCTTCTCTGTGGTGGGGTCATGGTTGGGAGGCGGGAACTTCCCTGGGGACTCTGCATGTGCATACTCTGTGCATTCATACAACTATAGTTTTGGTCCATGTACCATTGTGTCCAGGGCCATTGTGATTACTCAGTTTTGCCTTTATTTGTTCATGTGGACTGGGAAAGAGGGGAAAATGTAGACTGGTGACTTGACGGTTGTATGGGAGGAAGCATGGAAGAGGTGCATGAGAAGAAGGCTCTGAAATATGTAGACTTGGCAGCAGAACCGAGAGACAAGAGATGGGATTGTACAGTGATCCCATTTGAAACGAGTGTAGATTGGGGGTTCCCAAAACTTTGCCAGTGTGAGACTTAAATATAATCCTGTGACCCCGGTAACAACGAAGAACAACTCCACTTGAGGCCCTGACTCATAGTATGGAAGAAACTGTTGTAGGGAGTTTCCTGCCATTTCTTTGCATGCGTTACTTCAGCAAGCGGGTCTGGATGGCAAGGTAGCTAGAACATTGTGAGGTTGAGAGTGTATCGCTGAGGATTTTGCAAACTTTACGACACAGCAAGATGCTGTGGACCCATCACCATTAGAGGTTCTGAGCTTCCAAGTTGAAACCTAAAAGATAGGTGGCATGCAGCTGATGATTGTGGTATGCGCTGTGTAGTGTGCGTTCTACTCTGTAGTATGTTCTTGTGAGAAAGAGAACCCAACAGGAAAAGCACAGGTTATGTATAAAGTGTGCTCTTCTTTCTTTTCTCCTTCACTATAACTCTAACTGTTTTAGTTTAAAGGGTGCTGGATGTTAATTGTTTACCTAAATAAATCAATAAAGCACAAACTTCTTCAATCTTAAATATTAATGTAGTATAACCACTTATAGCCTCGAACATTTTACACTAGTTTGAATTAAACTACAGTTTTCTTCTACTAGAAATGAACAGCATAGAGCAATTTGCAGATATTTTCAAAGAGAATCTCATTTTGATTGTATTTAGAAAGTCTGAACTGGGACTGGCCCTTTCTTGGGAGCTTGGGTGCAGGTGCAGTTTCAGCTGTTCTCAAAATTTTGACTTTATAACCCAATTTTGAGACTTAAATATAATCCAGGAACCCTTTGGAGACACAACCCATAGTCTGGGAATCTCTCTAGTCTCTGTGAGTTTTATCCGAGTGGCTGAGCCAGGGTATTGGCCAACTGCTTGGTGAAGAGAGGCAAAAAGAAAATTAAGACTGCTAGGGTAGGAGCTTGAAGTCCAGAACCTCTAGGGTACCATTCTTAGAAATGTTTCCAGTTACACATGCAGGACCTCAGAGGCAGACTGAGCTCCGGTGTCTCAATGTGTGGATGAGATGATGGTGAAGTGAGGAGGGCTTTAGATTAGTTAGGAACTGGGAAACCTTCTGGGGAAAGGGAGCCTCCTATACTGACAGAATGGGCTCTGCCTTAACCAAAACAGAGCTTGGATGCTGGCACTAAAAATTAAAAAGGAGGTAGAGCAGTCTTTAATCTGGAATCCAGGGGAAAGCTGACAACTCTGAGGGGTGCATGGTTTGGGCTGAGGCATCTCCAAAGGATGCTGTTAATTCAAGGTTATCAGAGTATCTTAAGAGGATAGGAAAGAAGCTGAGAGAGCTCAGGTGGAAATCAGTGCAGAACAGACACCTTTTAAATAGTTCCAAACAGTCACTTATAATGAGCAGAGTAAGAATAAAAAGAGTATGTTTAAGTTTGTATATTCAACGGTTAGAAGTCTAAATAGGCATCTCAGAAACCTGGTGGGATAAAGATAACCAATGGGACACTAATACCAGAGTACAAGATATATTAAATTGACAGAGTAGATTGAACTGGTGGTGGGGTGGCACTATATGTTGGACATAGCACGGAATCGCGAAGGATTAAAATTTTACAGGAAGTGAACTGTAGTCTGGAATCTCTATGGATAGAAATTCCATGCATAATGGGGAAGTGTATAGCAGTGGGACTATAGTATCAACTCCCTGACCAGGATGGTGAGAGTGACTCTGAAATGCTAACGTTGATTAGGTAGGCTACTAAAAAATTGATGGAATCAGCATATACGCTGGGTCGTATTTATGGTATTCCTAAAGAACATAGGAAATGCACATGTGGAATGGAGGTGGTGGAGGATGTTATCCACTACACATTGGAGTGCCTTTATTTCACTGATATTAGGAAGAATCTCCTTCTGCCCATATTAGGGGAGGTGCCTTTTTTTTTTTACTAAGCAAGAAAAATTGATCTAGCTGTGCCAACAAAAGAATCCGCATGTAATTGTTAACTTGGCAGCTTATCCGAGAAAAGCAGCGGACATTAGGAAGTGTCATACCATAGTGACCATATGTTATGCAGGCTGAAGGATTATGTTATTTGGGCAGGCTATTTGGCTGCCTTATAATTTTGTTTGTTTTTGATCTGTATGTATGTTAGTTCACTGTTATTTGTTGTGATTGTTGACTTTTAGTTGGTGAAGCAGATGATTAATGTCTGTTTGTATAATTTGGTGTAGTAGATTTTCATGCTGTGTTATGCCAAATTTTATTCAGGTGATGGTATTTTATGCTGGCTATAGCGAGAGCTATGCCATAAATAAATAAAAAATTGATAAATTGATACAAAATGAGGACATGTAGGCAAACATTTGGGAAGCCACTGAGCTACAGTGTATCTTTTAGAAAGCTATCCTGAGTTAAAAACCCTCAGTGATGGAGAACTCACCACTTTCCTTGGTAAACTGTTTCCAGGATTCATTACCCTCACGATTGAAAATTTGCACCTTGCTTCCTATTTGAACTTGGATAGTGTTAAACTTCCTGCCACTGGGTCTTTGTCTCTAAATTACAGACCCTCAATCAGACCTATTCTTCCCAGTTAGGTAATTGTAGATACTGGCCCCAATCCAAGATATGTACGCCCCTGGCACACACAGGATGTGTGCACAGTGCGTGTCTTTGCAATGTGCGCACTGTGCATGCATTCAGTGCCTGCGCATGAGCAGCTTGTGCAGACTATGGATCAGGATCCAGGGGCAAATAACTTCTTGAACTTCTGTTTAAATAGGTCCAGATCCTTAAGTTTCTCTCTGTGGGACAGATTTTCCACAACTTTGATTGCTCTTTTCTGAACTCATTCAAGTTTTTGAAGTGGACATAGTATTCCAGTAATGGTTTCCATAAGGTAGTTTAAACCTGGACAGACTGTGAGGAATTGCAGGATAGTCTTGTGAGACTGTGTGACTGGGCAACTAAATGGCAAATGAAATTTAATGTTGACAAGTGCAAAGTGATGCACATAGGGAAAAATAATCCAAACTATATGTACACAATGCTGGATTCTAAGGCATTATCACTCAGGAAAAGGATCTTGGAGTCATTGTGGACTATACATTGAAATCCTTAGCTCAGTGAGTGGCAGCGGTCAAAAAAGCAGGAATTATTTGGAAAGGGATAGAGAATAAAACAGAAGATATAATGCCTCTATGTAAATCTATAGTGCGACTGCACTCTGAATATTGTGTGAGATTCAGTGTAGGGTAACCAGAATATTCTAAAAAAAAGATATAGTAGAACTAGAAGATTACAGAGAAGGGCAACAAAAATGATCAAGGGTATGACTTCCATACTACAAAATGCTTGATAGGTTAGGGCTCTTCAGCTTGGAAAAGAGACGACTCAGAGGGGATTTGATAGAAGTTTATAAAATCATGAGTGGTGTGGAATGAGTAAATAGGAAGTGGTTATTAACCATCTCAAATAATATTAGAACTAGGGGACACTTCATGAAATTAACTGGTAGCACATTTAAAATGAAGTATTTTTTCACTCAACGCACCATTAAGTTGTGGAATTTGTTGACAGAGGATGTGCTCAAGGCCAGTAATATAGCTGGGTTTAAAAATGGTTTGGATACGTTCTTTGAGGGTAGGTCCATTAATGACTGTTAGCCAGGTAGATCTGGGGGGCATAGCATCTGGCTGTCAGGAGCGGAGATTGAACAACAAGGAATGAATTGCCTCATTATGACCTGTTGGGTACTTTCCCAAGCGACCAAGATTGACCACTGTTGGAGACAGGATGCTGGGCTTGATGGATCATTGGTCTTGCCCAGTATGGCACTTCTTATGTTCTTTACTTTCATTGAATTTTGAAAGCCTCCATGCTGTCTCTGGGTCCTGACTTCTGGATCAAACCTATTACAAGACCCTTCAAGCTTTCTTACTATTTATCAGTATTCATCATCACAAGATAAAGCCACTTTGGATGATCTCACTATTTATTGCTATTTATTAAATATTACTGTTTAATTCTGTCTGATCCCCACTTCATTGTTCTCAATGACAACAAAAATATAAATGTATTTCAGCAATGTGGCAAATGCCCTCGCAAGTGCGGAAGAAGTCCTGAAGCAAGTTAATAGTTAGTGATTAAAATGAAACCAGTATTTGTTGGGATTTGAGCATGTGGTGGTTTCTTAATGCATACAAACTTTATGTATTTACTTTTTTCCCTTGGGCAGGCAGCTTCATTGAAGTGGATGATAAAATTAGCAATCAGTTTCAGAGGGAAGTGCTTACAACATCACATCCTGTCACTGAACTTGAGAACAAACAGGATGCCGGAGCAGCGACCGAAATGGAGACAGTAGGAGAAGCTGGAGCCACAGAGAATTTCCTAGGAGACTCTGATGAAGAAGTAGAGCTGGCTATAAATCAGAATGCTGAAGCTCAGGAAGAGGAGCAAGTTGCAGTGAACGAGTGGCAGGATATCAGTTTGGTAATGGCGCTTGCTTACTGTCGGTTGTACGATACGAATAACAAAATGGTTCTCTAGTTAAATTGCTTTTATGAAGCTTTTGACATGGCTGCTGTTGGTATCTTCTTGAACTCCTTACTTACTACTCTTTATCCACACGCTACAGAATATGTTACACCTGTTTTCAAGGGTTGTAAACACCCACAATTCTTTGGGAGCTATGAGTGCTTAGCATTTCTGATAAACAGGTTGGTTTTGCCCCTTTGGGCATTAGTAGGGGAACTATGAAGATCTGAAGTCAGGGATGTGAATCAGTAATGCATAGACTTTTACAGTAATTTTCCCTTAGGCATGCACCTTAGGACAGTGCCAGAGCCTGAGGTTATGAATGCCCTGCCTGGTCCATGGTTGTGGAATCAGTTTCAATTGGTGATGCCTGCTGAGGTGGGAGATGTGCTTGGGTGTGTTAAGGCCACAATGTGTGAACTTGATCCTTGCCCGTCCTGGCTGGTCAAGGCCAGCTGGGAGACGGTTGGGCTGTTGCTGGCCAGGGTTGTCAGTGCCTCCCTTGGGGAGGGCTGGTTGCCTGAGTCACTTAAAGGTGGTGGTGGTTCGGCCACGCCTCAAGAAACCATCTCTGCACGTTAACTCCCCGGCGAGCTATCGGCCTGTCTCTAAGCTTCCCTTTTTAGGGAAGGTTGTTGAATGAGTGGTGGCCCGTCAGCTGCAGGCACAACTTGATTGCATCAGTTTTCTGGATCCCTCGCAGTCTGGCTTACATCCGGGTTATGGCACTGAGACTGCACTTGTGGCTTTGGTTGATGACTTGAGAGTAGAACTGGACAGGGGGCATTTGGCCCTGCTGATTCTGCTTGATCTGTTAGCGGCTTTTGATACTGTGAACCATGAGGTTCTGGTGACATGCCTGCGGCAACTTGCTAGGGTGGGCGGGACAGGTTTGCAGTGGTTCCGCTCATTCCTGGCTGATTGATCTCAGCGGGGTAATCCTGGGGGAATATACTTCTTTCCTCAGGGGTCTCTTGTGTGGGATCCCGCAGGGTTCCATTCTGTCCCCCCTCTTGTTCAATGTGTATATGCAGCTGCTGTGGGAGGTTGTGCATCGATGGGGGATATGTTGTCATCAATGTGCTGCTGATACTCAGCTGTACCTCTCCTTTACATCTGACCCAGGCCCGGCAGTCTCGGTGCTTTCCCAGTGTTTGACGGCTGTGGGGGACTGGATGAGGTCTAGCCGATTGAAGCTGGATCAGAGGTGATGCTCATTAGTGGGATTGGTGATCTGGGTGAGGGGGATTCTCTCCTCATTGATGACCTCCGCCCTGAGTTGTCATCTTGTATTCAGAGCCTTGGGGTGTTCTGGGATGCACAGCTGCACATGGATGTCCAGGTGTTGGCTGTGGTCAGGAGTGCTTTTCACCAACTGCATCTGATGCAACAGCTCCGTCTGTGTGTCTTGGGACTACAATCTTGCCAATGTCATCCATGCATTTGTCACCTCACAGCTGGACTACTGTAATGCCCTCTACGTGGGGCTGCCCATGGTAATGGTCCGGAAGCTGCAGCTGGTGCAGAATGCTGCGGCCCGTTTGCTTATGGGGATGGGCTGCCAGGAGCACATTCAGCCGGTGCTCCGGACTCTGCACTGGCTGCCTGTTGTCTTCCAGGCCTGATTCAGGGTGCTGTTTTTAACCTATAAAGCCCTAAACGGCTTGGGCCCGGCCTTTCTGAGGGACTGCCTCACTTCCCGAGTCTCAGAACGGCCCCTGTGGTCGTTGGGGCGGGCCCTCCTGAAGGTTCCCCACTGTAGATCGGTGGGGACTGAGAAGCGGGTGTTCTCGGTGGCTGAACCTGTGTTGTGGAACTTGCTCCCGATGGATGTCCGTTTCAGCCCAAATCTCCTCACCTGGTGCCAATGTAAGGCATGGCTCTTCCGCCAGGCTTTCGGTGATAGGGAGGGATTTGGGGTGTGGGGTGGACAGATTTTCTTGGGATTTTTGTGTACCAGAATGCTCTTGTTGTATTTTTTTATATTTATATTATATTTTGATATGTTGTTGTTTGTAAGCTGCCTAGAGCTGCTGGAGGCAGAACGTAGGCAGGGTAAAAATTAATAAATAATAAGAATAATAATTGCAGGCAAAGATTTAGCTAGCCGCAGGCTGTTAATACATTTGAGTAAACTTGGTCTGACCAATAGGTGATTTTGTTTTATTTTGCAGGAGGAATTGGAAGCCTTGCAGAACAATCTCTCTGTTGAGCAAAACACACTTCAGGCTCAAAAACAAAAACAGGAGCGTGTTGCTGCCACTGTAACAGGACAGATGTTCTTAGAAAGTCAGGTAATATTTTTATTTATTTATTTATTTTCTAAATTTCTACCCCGCCCCTCCTGCGAACAGCTCGGGGCGGCTTACACAATAAAACATAAAATACATATACAATTTAAAACATAAACATTAAAAACATTAACATATACTATAAAATATAAGCAGGGCCCGGGAACATTAAAACAAAAAGGTAGGGGAGAAAACCCATTAACCCACCCTCCCCAAAGGCCTGGGCGAACAGCCAGGTTTTACAACTGCGCCGGAATGTCAACAGGCTTGCTATAGCTCAGAGTTGTTTTTTTTAAACAAAGAAATATCACTACTTGCATTGCTTTGAATGCAACATAACTGATAATATTGTCTTGTTTAGGGTCAGTTTTAATACTGTGGATATGTAGTCCACATCTTAAGCCCCTTTGATATAAGTCCCAAAATGTCATCACCACTTCTTATGAGCAAAAAATAAACTTATAAAGTTATTTACTAACATCTTTAAGTTGGAAAATGAAGTGCTTCTGCCTGTCAAATATGAGAGGGTTTCTCTCTTTCTTCAAGGTACAAAGGTTTTGTTCTCTTTCCCCCAGTTACTATGCTCATTTTCTTTGAGGGTGGGGCAAGGGAAACAAAGGAAGAGGACAAAGGAGTAGAAATTGAAAATACGTTATAAGGTTAGGCACAACAAATGTTATCTAATATTACTCAATACATCTGAAAAAATGTACAATTTTAAAAAATATACTATTGAACAATGTACAGTTTATCAAAAAATATAAAATTGAAAATGTATATTGTTTTAAAAAGTATACAGAAAAGGAGAGTGTAGTTTCTAAAAAAATCTGTTCCAGTTTCTAATGTTAATAGGTCCTTCATACTATCACTTTTATATGATTTTGAAACCACCCACAAATAAATTTAACTTATGTAAGAGTCTGGGTAAAAACAGATGTGCGGGTGGCAGCTCCCTAGCCTGGCATGGGAAGCAGTGGCCACCTCGAGTTGGGGAGGAGCACTGAACTAACGTGCCCATGGTCGGAAAGCCATCCCGCTGCCTGCGTGCCCCGGGTAGAGTGGGGAGCTCAACAAATGTGCTGCCAGCTGGCCCTGCCCCCCTTCCAGTACCCTGCCCCCCACCATGACAGCCAGCCCGTGTCCCGAGGTGGGAATGGCAGGGCCAAAAAATGTGCTGGCCCACATTTGCCCTGGGTGGGTGGCCCTTGGCCTGGACTGCGTCCTTGGAGCGTTTCGAGGATGCAACCCAGGCTAGCCACCTATGTGCATCCCGGGCTGGTGCATCCCGGGCCACTGTCACATTTAGTTTTTACCGATTTTTGTAATGTAAACCATCTGGTAGCAGACAGACTGATAAAGCTGTTACTTGTCTGCTCCTTTTATTTATTCTTCAACACTGGAAAAGATAAGCAGAATATTTTTAAACAGACTTTAGCAGGACACAGAACTGAGTTTAGGTAAGGGATCTCTACTTTTAAGAAAAGTAACTGTTATAACTACTTGGGCAGTACTAGTAAAATTGAGTTAAAATATCATTTAAAAAATAGAACAATCGCTAATATGCATCCAAGGTTTGAAATTTGGAGGAAGGAGAAAAATGCACAACTGTAGTTTCCATAGAGGGGAGGTTTTGTGGAAATAGTTAATCCAGTGCAAAACTAGAGTTAAGTTTTGTTATCATATAACAGTAGATATAGCAAAATAGCTTGGAATCTATGTATCCGAACACTTGTCTGCAGATGATTTATTTGCACTACTGACATGTAGTCCATAGTCTGAGAAGCTCCCGTGATTTGAAAAAGTAAGTAGTACCGGAATGTTATCACCTCCTTGTATGATCAAAATTACAGCTGTGAAGTTATTTGCCAATGTGTACGTTGGAATCTCCCAGCTTTGAAATCAAAGTGTCCCCTCTTGTCAAGCATACTTAATGACTTTTTACACCTTGCCTAGAGTAGGTATTTGCATGCATAACGTGTACTAAAATAATTAATCCTGTATCCAGTGGCTCAGCTCCCATTGACTTCAATGATGGAGGTTTTGTCCTGGGTGTTTTTCTCCATCAAGCATGTCTCACAGATCCCTTAATTCTGTTTCCAGTTGCTCTGGACAATGGGGTACAGGTTGAGGAAAACGTATTTGTGTTCTTTTGACCCTGCATTGTGGTGACATTCTGCTCCTTGAAATATTGTTCTCTTCATTGAATAAAACACACAAAACAAGAACTTTGTTGAAGAAAACCAGAAGGAGCACCTCTAAAGTATGGTATAATCATGCAGGAAACAAAGAAGTGTATGTGCTTGAAATGATGTATACAATGCCTAATTCTGTCGCTGTAGCCCACATTCAGTACTAGCAAAAAGAAAGTCACATCCAGGTACCGAAGGCCAGGCATGTTAGGGCCAGCATGACGCTCCCCACAACTTCTGCCACTTTCCCAGTTCAACTGATCCTGTATGCAGTATTTCTGCATGTGCAGCCTCTCCAGACCCTACCAGAATGTACTTGGGTGACTTGCTCTGGAAAACAAAATACATTGATAGGTTTGAGTAACTTAGAAACCAAGACTAGACTAAGTTGACCAAATAGCAGCTGATTCGAGTGAGACCACATGCATGGGTAAGGAGAGCAGGCAGGTATAGCAAGCCATCGTTTTGGCTAAACTGCTAATGCTCCAATATCTCCATTCCTACAGGAACTTTTGCGTCTCTTTGGCATTCCTTACATTGAGGCGCCTATGGAAGCAGAGGCTCAGTGTGCTGTCTTGGACCTTACTGATCAGACCTCTGGGACAATCACAGATGACAGTGATATTTGGCTGTTTGGAGCACGGCATGTTTATAAAAATTTCTTCAGTCAAAATAAGTATGTGGAATATTATCAGTTCGTGGACTTTCAAAATCAGCTAGGTTAGTACCAAGTTCATGTGTTTTTTGATACGTAGGTTGGTTCTTAGTGCTGTGTGAAATGCAAGTTCAGTTTCTTTTAAAGGTCCAGATAGTTTTTTCTGTTCAAATGTGAAAAAAGGGAAAAGAAAAGAGAGATCTTACCACATTTCAACCATAGCAAAATATATATACCCAGATTGTAAACTCCTGTCATTTATTTTGGATATGCTGACACTTTGTTACCACAGAGCCATGATACCAGTGATTTCAATTCATTGTGTACAAACATTTTATTTACTGGTTAGTCAGCAGTAAAAAAAAACTCTTTGTGATTGCCAGTGTAGCACTAGCATCCAGGCTGTCTCAGACTGTGGTCAGTACTGGGTTTGTGTCTGAGATGCAGAACCTTCTTCAATCAATCACGTGTTCATTTGTCTTAACCACAGGTTGTGACAGTAATTAAGTGTGTGTGTGTGCTCTTATACACATCTAGATGTGTATAAGAGACAGGTAATGGATATATATATAAAAACAGAAAATTAAATCATGATAACAATTGGGTAAACCAATCCAACATACAATCTTAGAGCACAGCAATTCAATCCAAATAAAAATCATTATAAAGTTTCAAGTACAAGGGTCATTATGCTTCAAAGTACGAATACACCCTTGAGTTGCCAAGGCATGGGCTAAACTAGCAACCTTCAGCATGACGTACTTGCAGGGGTTTGCCAACAGGAAGGACTGTTCAGTTTTGAGTGTCCCAATGCTCTTTTGCTGATAGCAAGGTTACAATCAAACTATAACATATTCTTGCTGAAGATAGGCAGCTAAAAAGGTAGTGAGGTAGGTCCTCGACCTGATTCAAACCACAGGGAAAGAGTCTTAACTCATATGGAGCATCCACATATCTGCCCACCAATAGTGCTGAAGGCATCAACTGAAACCTTAATAAGGTTAGGGCCTTACGGATTGTAAAATTGTTTATATAAATTAAGTAGTCCTCCAACTGGTGCAGAGTTTTAAACCTGCAATACTAGGGGCTATACGAGATAGCACGAGGGTGGGCATATTTCGGCTTGAATATAGTTATCTCGCAAGCAGGTCCTAAATATATCTTTGGCCTTAGCCCTAGTGTGGCTGTGAAAAAATGCAAAGGAAAAAACAGCTATTCTATTGCCCTGTCCTTGGCTGACATTCTGGACACTTGGGGAGCAATCTCTAGCTTGTCCACAAGGAGGCAGCATCCGACAATTTTTCCTTTTTGTGCATGCGTCTGGGGCTTGCGACCCCACAATTTCAGTTGGATCTCTGCCTCCATCCAGCATCTAGTGCGCAGTGGCACACCAGATAGGAAAATCTTGCTATTGATGTTTTATTGACTTTTCTGTTTCACAGTGTGCTTAGACTTAATCTTAATTGTGGGTATAGATATCTGTCTTAACACAGTTTGTATATTTCCCTGTACTAAAGTTTTAAACAAAGTTCAGTTAATCTTAATTAGTTCGCCTTTAATACAGATTCAGGCCTTCATTTCCAAGGGGAACAATCCAGTCTGTGCTCGAGCCATACATGATGGTGTGCGCTTAGGGGTGCCTAAAATAAATCTTAAGTATCTTGTTTTGAAGTGGGTCTAAGTCAGCCAATGGGGAATAGCCCCATACCTTTGCACCATACAGAGCCTACAGGCCTAACTTATGGTCAATAAATTTTAATGCTGGTTGAACCAATTTCCCATTCTCTCCCCCTCCCAGCAGTTCTCCAAAATCTTATACCACCATTTGCCATTTGGAAGTTTTTTGTTTTACATCACATAGATGATCCTGCCAGGTGCTCAAAGAGGAGAACATAATCCCCAGGTATCTGTAACTTTTGACTTGCTCTATACACACAGAGTCTAAAGACTTTTTAAGTACAGATGGCTTTTTAGCAAAAAGCAAGACTTTAGTTTTGTCATAGTTCACTTGTAAATGATTGTTTCTACAATATGCACTTAAAGCGAACAATGTCTCCTCATATCAATTCCGAGTTAGGTAATAAAACCATATCATTGGTATAGAGTAATATAGACAGCCGTTTCCCCTGAATACAAAGTGGGTAGAAGGAGTCTCGCTGCAACTTGAGAACAATATCATTAATATAAAAATTAAACAGGAATGGGGCTAGCACACAGCCTTGCTTAACTCTGTGGGAAGATGGAATGGCCTCAGTCATAAACCCAGCTTGAGTAAGTCTGACTTTCAAGTAAGTGTTGCTATAACGGATTTGAACAAGGTGAAGTAGTCTCTTATTGATGTTAGTTGTTGCTAATTTTGCCCACAAGAGACTTCTATCGATCGTACAAAAGCGGCATTTAAATCTACAAATGCAGCAAACCCCTTGCCGTCACATATTTATTAACTAAGTGCGCCAATATGAAGCAATGATCTACTGTTGAGTAGCCTGGTCAAAAGCCGACCTGCTCCTCAAAAAAGATGTTGTTTGCCTTGGCCTGCAGATGCAGAACCAGTAAAACTGGATCTGAAACGGGTGCAGAAATAATTGAAACAGTTACCACTGCAATGCTTGCCAGAATTTTTTAAAGGTGTAATAATTCAGATTTCTAGGACTAGCAACTGTTTTCTAGTAGCAGTTCATTTTGACCTTAGGAGGATGTAGATACCGTACTTACTACAGTTACAGGTCAATAGTGTTCTTGCACTTGTCCTAAGTTTAATGAAGAAGGGCCTGGCCCTTGAAAACATGTGATTTTAAATCTCCTGGAAATTCTTAAGCCAGTTTCCTATTTTTGTTTCTCTCTCTCTCTCTATAGATATAGATATAGATATAGATAGATATCATGTATGTATGTAATATATTTCTATCCTGCTCATTCCCTTGGGACTTAGAGCAGGTTGCAATGCACAAAAACTAAATAAACCCAGATATTGAAATATGCCTATAAAAGCAAATAACCGCTAAAATCCCCTAACCCACAATACCACATCTCTGCCTGACAAATGCCTGACCAAACAAAAAAGGTCTTCCATTGCCTCCAGAAGATGAGCAGCCTTGAGCTTAGATGAATCTCCAAAGGGGAAATAGTTCCATAGTTTCAGGGTAGCCATCCAAAATTTCTCCCTGCATGCTCTTGTTTTAGAAACTTGGCAGGCAGATGTTACATGCAAGAGGGTGCTCCCAGCTGACCTCGGAGGCCACAATGGAAAATGAGGAAGAAGGCAGTCTTTCAGATACTTGGGGTCTAAGCCATTTAGGGGGCTTTTGGTCAAAACCAGCGCCTTGAATCGTGCACAGAAAGCTATTGGCAGTCAATGCAGACTCTGATGTAATGTGATCCCGGCAACCCATCTCCAACAGAAGGCAAGGCTACCATGTTCTGTACCAACTGCAGCTTTCAAACCGTCTCCCAAGGGCAGCCCTACATAGAGTGCATACAAATAATGTTGTATTTTTTCTTTTTGTCTGGGAGAGCTGGCCATAAAATGATAGAGTAACGTCTGACTTATCTATTCTTATCCCACAGGGTTAGACCGAAGCAAGTTAATTAACTTGGCCTATCTGCTAGGAAGTGACTACACTGAAGGGATCCCAAATGTTGGCTATGTAACTGCAATGGAAATTTTAAATGAATTTCCTGGGCATGGACTGCAGCCTCTCTTAAAACTCACGTATGTGATTCTCCTTGTGTAATACTGACTGTTTCTTATTTTCCCATCATTTTTGGTTCATGAAATAATAGGTCATGAGACTAGGTGAAGAGGACAGATGACTGCAGAAAATGTGACTTGAGATTATCACTGGCAAGAGTCAAAAGGAAATAAGCTGATATTTTTTTAAATATAGCTAATGGAATAAAATGGAGGAGAGATGGATTTTGTTTCTGTCTTTGCCAGTTGGGGATTTTTTCAGTCCCTACAGCAGGGGTGAGAAATCTCTTTAACAATGTTGAGGCTGCTATTCAGTGTGTGAGTGCAAGTAGTAATTTAAATAAACGGCCTTAATTAACTAGATAGTTAGTTATTAAAATCATAGTGTTTTCCCTATAACAATTGCATGTTTCTAATGTATGTACTTTTGCAGCGAATGGTGGAATGAAGCCCAGAACAATAAGAAAATAAGACCCAATCCCTCTGATACCAAAGTAAAGAAGAAGGTACGGCAGCTGGAGATTTGTTCTGGTTTCCCAAATCCAGCAGTGGCAGATGCTTACATGAATCCTGTAGTGGATGAGTCAAAGGGATCGTTTCTCTGGGGAAGACCGGATGCTGAGCAGATCAGAGAATATCTTTTTACTGTCATATCTGGCAGGAACTGCAAACTCGAATTTCTTCAAAGGAAACCTGTGTATGAGATTAGCTAGAAATTGTAATGCAGTGAGGGTCAAATTCTCTTAACAAGGAAATTGTTAATGCAAGATTCTGCTGCATGAGGAATGCTATTGACATGGTCAGCGATACGAGTAACCTTGAGTCCTAAATTTGGGCTGCAACCAAAGCCACTCACTTGCTTTCTATTTTCTCTAACATCCCTTATTATACAAGTACATATTTCTTGTATTAGATGTAAATTAAGTGACTTTGCCTGATAAAAATGGATGCTACCTTGAGACAGCAAACATAATTTGGGAGGCTGAAACTTAATTTTAAAGTTCCTCTTCAAGTTACCTGTCAAAGCCCCATAACCAGTTAATCATGTTAAGGAAAACTGAAGTTTTGGTAAATATTCAAAAACGATAGTCTTTTCAAAGATTGTTTAATGTACTACATAACAATTATTATAATTCTTTCAGAGGCGACTTCCTTGAAATAGTTTTCTTGAACTGAAACTTATAAATAATGGCCGCAGTCCCAAACCCTGTCCGTGGGGGATCTGCGTGGATTCCGCCTGGCACAATGTCTCCGCTATGGACTTGTACGCGCAGGTTGTGCATGGGTTGGGAGGGCACATGGCAGGCTGTGCATGGGGTTTTCCCCAATGAGGGTAAAACACACTGCTCTGAAGGATTGGTATTGGAAACAGCTATGTTAGGACAAGTCTGTCCTTCCTGGGTTCTTAATGTACTCCTTCAGACATTTAAATGCATGTTTGCGTGAGGCATTTTAATCTTTATTTGAAAGAAGGTGGTGAACCTTAACTTCTGCACATTCTGTCAGAGTCGCTTTGGCTGGACCAAGACAAAGACAGATGAAATCCTTCTGCCTGTATTAAAACAGATGAATGCACAACAGGTAATAACATTAGCAGCCTTGTTTAGTTTAAGGATGTTGTGAAAACTTAGCAGATACTCGTATTCCCCTTTGGGGAAATTTTTAAAATTCTCTTTTCTTATCTCTTGGGCAATTCTCTCTCCATCGCTCCCTCCACTTTCTCTCCAGAGACTTCTCTTTATTTTCCCATTTCCCCCTCATGGTGGGGGTCTCTGCAGGCACTTGGGGAGAAGAAGAGTCTCTTACCCGTCCTTCTGGGGTCTGACAGTGGCACCAGCAGGTAGAGAGGAAGGTTAGAAAGCAGCCTCCTTTCTATGGCTGCTTTCAGACCTCCCCCCCCGCCTGTGCATATTCTGGCTGTGAGAGGGAATGCTCAGCCAGGATACGCATGGGGATTGGTTGGTCTGAAAGCCCCCCCCCCCCGGCATGGCTTTGCTGGCAGACACGTGCAGGGATGCGGAGCTGGATTTCCTGCTTTGCATCCCTGTATGTGTCTCTTGGCAAAGCTGTGTGCTGTGGGGGCCGCTTTCAGACCAGCCAGTCCCCGCGCATGTCCTGGCTGCGTATCCCTCACGCAGCTGGAATATGGCGGGGTGTGTGTGTGTGTGTGTGTGTGCTGAAAGCAGCCGTAATCTCAGGTTGCTGGTCTAGTGACAACAGGAATAGGAGAGATGGGGTGGGGATGGGGGGGTGGGGCATGACTTGGAAGGAACTGGCTTGTAGGGAAATGTCACTCCACACTATTGCTACTGCTGAGAGGAGTGTGTGGAAGGGGCATGGTCCTGGTGTCTGCCTAATTGAGCACAAGTTTCCTCAGCCCAGTCAATTCCAAGTGGAACTTCCTTCTACCCCTCTCTTATCTGGGACGCAGGCTGTATATGTGCTATGCCTTTAATTTGCATATTACCTTGAGCCAGCAAACATAATTTGGGGGACTGAAACTTAATTTTTACAATTCCTTTTCATGTCACCTGTCAGTGCCTGAATTCAAGCTTCTGTTGTGCAGCATCTAGTTCAAGATGTTCAAGAGGATGCACAGATTTGTGTGCTTAAGGGGAACAGAGAACCTCTGCTTGTGCTATAATTTCCTTAGGGGAAGGGCAAGGTATAAATTTAAAAAATAAATAATTTCAAGTGTCATCTTTTGTTTGATCATAAATACGAACACAGTTTATGAAGCGTGATGTGATCTTGACCCTTTATCAGTTGCTTTAAATGGGGCTATCATGATTCTTCCACTGAGGAAGCTTTGAAAACTTTGTCCAGTTGTTAATATTTCATAAAAAACTGATCTTCACCCACTTGTAATTACTGTTTCATTTCTGTGCATATTATTTTCCCCACGCAATTTATATTTAGCCAGGTTGTCTAAACCTTCTCTCTGTTTTTTTAATGTTTTGGTCCGTAGACTCAGCTTCGAATTGATTCGTTCTTCAGATTAGCACAACATGAAAAGCAAGCTATTAAGAGCCAGAGGCTTCGCAGAGCTGTGACTTGTATGCTAAGGAAGGAAAAGGAAGAAGACGCTGATGAGATTCAGGAGGTGACTGCTCTTATGGAGAAAGAATTGAAATCCCTTGAGCAGAGGAAAGGGAAAGTGCCCGTGCGAGGAACAAAGGATCAAGTGGCTACAGCAAAAAGCCAAAGCGGCAAGAGAAAAAAACTTTCACAATCCAAAGAGCAGAATTTCTGTGGAGGTGGTTTTATTGGAGATGTGCAGCTCTCTGAAGCATCAAGTGGGTCCTCAGTGGAGGAATCGGAGAATGAAGCATTAAATAAGTGCAAAAGAAGAAAAACTGCCAAGGAGCCAACAGCTAACACAGCAAGTAACAAAACCACAGTGAGACATGAACACATAGAAGATATAGGGCTGAAGAGCAGCTCAAGTGGTGAGGATGGAGAGGAACTGAATATGGTTATGGTGACAGCCAGACCTATTTTTGAGGGCACAAAAGGGAAGGCTCTGCATTTAAAAGGAAGAAAAAAGAAGAAATTCTAACTCTATGTGGTGTTGTATGACCACGTCTGATTTTGTAAATGTTCAAATGAATTCATCACTAGAAAAGAATAAAATTATCCCTTTTTTCTTTTCTGTTTGTTATAATATTGACTACTGTGTCAGTATCAAAATACTGAGCTTTATTTTTGTGCTTTATCTTTTCAGCTAAAGGGTCCGATGCTGGAATTTTTGATCAGCGAAAGTTTTTACTAAATGGAGTTTTGTCTCTCTTGAAGTGTGATACCAGGCCACAGAATGATTTGTAATGTATATGTCCTTGCGTAACTACAAGGAGGTAGTTGTATAATGGTTTGATCTATCATTCTGTCAAATTCACACCAGTGAAATTTGATAAGTGACTTACGTAGCTTCTCTGTGTTATGAGAGTATGTCCAGGATAGGCAGCTGTGGTTCCCTTACACTCTGCACATTTCTCTCCCTCCCCCTCCCCCCCCCCAAAAAAAAAAAAGGGTTTCAAGTTTGTTTAATGAATCATTTCAGATGCAAAAGGACAATTACACCTTGTGGAAATAAAAGGGAGAAGTGGCAATACATTGAGAATTTACAATCTGAAGTAGAATTGGTCATTCTGGTATCTGCAAGTTTTTGCAGGTTTGGTAGAATTTTCCGGGTGCTTAGGTGCCACACAGAATTTTAAGAGTCGGGGCTGATACATGGAGAATTTTTTTTGCATATTCTTTTCTTTAGGAACAAGTGATGAGTCACCCAGTAATTTCTTCTGGACTGATGGAATGGACACTTGATGGGAAGACCAGCTGGTAGGGCAGACAAGATTGGTCCATTGCTGTCTTTTTGGTGCCATGCAGAGATTTTTTTTTCTTTTTTCTTTTGCTCTGTAGGATTAAGAAATAGAGGCTATTAAGACTGTTGCTCCTATTTTTTCTGTTTGTACTCTGGGGTTTGGGAGTTAAGAATGCAAATTTTAGTTACTAGATAGCATCTTTCACTGTTCCCTCACAGCTGAAAGGCTTGCATTTTTTAAATACTTTTTGAAAGTCCAAACATGTAGTGATCTGTATGAGCATTATCTTATTTCCTAGCGAAGGGGGAAGGAACCTTGTTAGGATTTGACCTTATATTCCCTGGGAATCTAGTATTTCATACACTACTGTGACTTCGTCTTCTCAGGCATTGAACTCTTACATGAGACATATGCTATTGCTGACATGGACAGAATATTCTATTAATTGTTGCTGCTCAGTGTGATCAAATCCCATTGGCCAAGTTCCAGGAAGATGATGATGATGTTAATGTGTTCCATTAGCACCTACAGTCTATACCAGAGATCAGTGTGTCTCAAATTCATTACAGAGTCCTAGCTCTTTTCTCTTCAGAGCTTGCACTCCGAATCAGAGGATTTACCAAAATACATGTGCAAATTCAACAATATGAATTTTGTCCCAAGAAGGGGGAGGGTGATATAGGGGAAGTGGATATGGGGGCTAAAAAGGCTGATACAAGATGTATTTAGGGCTATGCTTTTAATTTGTAAGATTTATGCAAAGATATGCATGCAGTCCTCTCTCAAAAGGAATATATGATGCGTACAGCTCTCCTCTCAACTCAGCTTTTGGAATGATTGTCTAGTAACTGTTCTCTCAGGCTGGTCTGCAGTCATAACTGCATTTTTTTGTGTTTCCCAAATTGGTTTCTGCTACGTCAATTTGTGTCCCTTAATGTTTGAAGCTGTCCCTTTGCTTTGAAAAATGGATTTTAAAAAAATGTCAATAGTAGTATCTAATAAGACAGTCATTAACTTTATGAATGACTTGCCCTCATTACTTCATTTTGTTGATGAGAGTCTTGGTAATGAATGTTCATTGTGAGCTATATTAGATACAGACCTTTTGCTTTTAGGAAATCTCCTCCTCCTTTTATGTAAGAGTGTTGAGTTCCATGAAATACAGCCTAGTATGCCCACTCCTACTTTGTGTTCAAGTTGCAGCTGCTAGGATTTATTAAATCCTTCTGATAGGGGTCGATGGCAGTATCTCCTGCACACTTCACTGCTTTTTCTATCCAAAGCTACTAGTGAACTAATCAAGCAAGGGAGAAACTGGTGGATGAACCTCTCTATTTACATTGCTGTAAGGCTGGAACAATAGATTTAGGTATGTTATATTACAATGCACTCTTAATGCACCAGATATCATAGGAGTTTTTCTGTATGTTTTTTTTTTTTTTTTTTTTTTTTAGTGTGGTCTGTTTAATTTGAATTATTAAACTTACAGCATAGTACATGCTAATAACTTGACTGTTTAAAAGTACTTTACAACTAGAACTAATGTGTCAGAGCAGGAGTGTATAATCAACAGGGATATGAATTAACATTTCTAATTCCAGTAGACTGTTGCTTATTTCATTCCAATAGCAGTGCATTGTAGTGGTGACCTTCATAAGAAAATTTTGCCTGGTTGCCATGAGGGGGAAATGCTTTGCCTGTTTAGAATGATTGTGCAGTGAAACAATACTGCCATTCAAAGTGTAGGGAATCTGCTTTATCTTCTCTTTCACTATCTGGAGTGAATCTGCGTTACATGTTGTGGAAAGACAGCATAAAGAAATGAGGTCGGTATTTACAAAGAAATGTGTATAACCACTTGTCCCAGTAGTCTATATAATAGTGTTGAAAGTAGTTTATTATGTATTATTATTTGCTATTTATATAGCACTAGCAATGTGCTTGGCACTGTTTAATCATTCATTCTAGATAGGTCTCTGCCTGGGAGGGCAGGGGGAGGGGGCTTACAATCTAGGAGAGACAAGATAGGAGAGAGAAAGTTAAGGGGCACATAGAAATAGTTGAGAAGTTGTAGGTGCTTCGCTTAGCTGCAGGGGAGAATTTGGATTCTGAATAGCCCTAAACTTTAAGATCCATGTTTAAACCATTAATTAATTATATGTCATTTGTGGTGATCTTCGTGCTTTCGGTCACGTTCTCTTTGGGGATATTCAACATAATAAACACAGGTTAATTTATTTAATATCTATTTTTTATTTTATGTATTATGTATTTATATTGCAAATGTCTGGAGATCCCTGCACTCCTTTTTATTTTACCCATAGAGGAGTTACGGCTGTAGGCACTTTGGTAGGACAATAGGGTAGTAGGACAAGGCTGTACTTGTCCTGCAGAAAAAAATGATAGGCATTCTCGAACACTTCCATGGCTGCCCTAGCTGCATTGCTACTGTAGACTAAATATATTCCCACAGCTGGCGAGTTAGGTTAATTCAAAGAGTTCTTAGATCCTGTTGTAAGAGTGGGGTGCACCACTAGGACTTAGGAGGTGCTGCATGCTGCAGTTGCCAGGAGACAGACTGCTACTGCCTTGGTCGGTCAACATCTCTACTATGGCACGGGTTATGCCTACATGCTAATGCCATGCATCTTGCCTTGCGATCCCTCCTCAGCCCCTCCCAGCAGCCCCAACAGCAAGGTAGCAGCATGCTGCTCTGGTCAGGGGGGAGGTACTGTAGGAGTAAAGAGCTATACCGTGGGGTCGCCTGAGAGCCTGGTATAATGGCTAGAGAAGGAGCAGCAGCAGCGCTGTGTAAGGCTGCCCAGGAGAACCTGGATGCAATGCAGCTGCTGCTGCTCCTGTCCACAGCAGCAGTGCCGACTCAGAGAACACTGCTTCTATCAACTCAAAATATATTTCGCAATCTGTCTCTGTTGTCTTATGCATATATTTAAAAAAGCATTTTTAGCTTACTGTTTCAATAAATATATTTTACCTGTTCAGTACATAAAATGGACGTGAAATCATCACAGCGTAAACATCTGGTATCTGCTGAATTATCCCGAAAGCAAGAATTTAAAGAAGGTAAATACTATTTTCTACTTGGTTTCACTGTATTTTCTTTTTGTGCATGAGAAGAATCTTCTCATGCACAAATATCTCTTCACCATTAGAACACCTTTCCGCAGCTAGTTGAGATATTTTTATATTCATTTAACTAGTGATGAATTAAGGGCCTGGACATAAAAATACACTAAAGGTTTGCAGTATGGGGTTGTAGTGCACACTGGCAGCTCCATCCCTGCCGTGGAAGCACCCTCCAACCCTAGTAATATCCAGCTAAAAGTTCTGAACAGATTCTCTGGCCAGTTGAAATTGCTCATGGTTCCAGTGAATGAACCGGTGTTCGCAAGCCAAGATATTCATTGTGAAGTTTCTATGCAGTTGCCAGTAAGACAAAGTCAATTGCTACCAGTTTTGTTTCAGTCTGAACAGACTCGGGCTTCACCCTGAGGTTTCTTCACGTTGAGACTTGGAACCAGTCTTTTAGCATTGCCATTGACTTTGAGCGTTGCCTCCTCATAGAAAACCTGGCTTCATTCATTGAGAAGCTTGCTGTACAAAACAACTTACTTCTAATATAATTTTGTAGAGAGCACCTTTACTGTGTGAATCGATTGCTAAGGCAGAGAGTTTGTCAGGATGATTTTTGTTCTTTGACTATCCATAATCCTTGTTTCACCTGCTCAAAGCCAGTTTTAAGCCCTCTTATCTTTTGTGGAGAGTTCTGAAACAAATTTCCCACTGCTGTGTGAGGTTGTGTGGGATGAAACTGAGAACATGACTGCTGTCCTGAGCTCCCTCTCAACTGCTGGCTCTCGCTGCAGCTAATCTGAGTCCTTTTGGCTGCAGTTTTGGCCTTCGGCCAAAGTAAAGCAGCACAATAGAGACTCCAACTCAGCTGTAGAAAGAGGGTATTAAATCCCCCTTCCTCCAAAGAGCAGTCGCCTGTCTTCTCCTCATGGAGAAGACAGGTGAAAAGGCATGAACTGGTCTTCCTCTTGCCTTCAAAAGAAGCTGCACTATTAAAAGAAACATAGGGGAGAAGAGGAGACTGGATAAATGTTCACAGCTTGACTTGAGAGAGGGAAAGGAGGCTGGCATCAGTGAGTGCCCCAAAGAAAAAAAACTACTTTTCTAAAATCCATGTTCTCTAGCTCATTTTGCTGCCCCCTTTTACACACTCTTCCATTTACGAGCCTTTGCCTTCTGTTTGTGCATACCTTAATGGTGGGGTCCCCCGCAGGAGAGTGTCTTGAAGCTAAGAAGCTTTGGAGGGTAAAAAGTGACCACATCTTGATGAGTTAAAGAATTTTAACTTAGGCTACAGCTGTTCATGGTAGGGGTGTGGTCAGCAGACTGGGTGCATTGATTTATCAACCACAATCAATGGGGCTTCTTTGGAGCCCTGACTGATGCTTGAAGGTGCTTTTTCCTGGCAGGGAGCATGTTCAGAGAAAAAGGGAAGGAGCACATTGGAAGCAAAGTTTTTGTAGATACGCACAAATGAGTGAAAGTCTGAGTGAAACACAAGAGCAATTTGAAATGAAGTTTTTCAGACATTACAATAGTCCGCATTTTCATGCTTTGACCTGTGTGGAAATACGGGCTATTGTAACGCTGAAAAATCCCCAACTCTCAGCCTGGGTTAAATGATACCACCACTCGGAAACGACTGCCCGACTGGGTGTAAAGCATGCCATAACATGTGTTCAGCTATTTTACATGCTGCGGTCCGGGGTGGTGGCTGGGCACCAGGTGGCTGTCATTGGTCACCATGTCCACCCTTCAGCCAGGGGGCGGGCCGCTCCATGTAGCACAGGGGTGGGGACATGCGGATGTACATCCGTGCGTCTGCCCGGCCACCATATACGTTTGTTCAGCTGGGTCGAGTCATGGCCGGAGCCATGGCTCCTGCCATCAGCCCAGAGCATTCTGTGTCAGTGGCGGGACTGTAACGTGTGAGACCACCCAAGGTGTTGAACTTGGACCTGGGAAAATAGGGTTCAAATCCTGTCAAAGCCATGAATTTACTGGGTGGCCTTGGGCAAATCAATGGGGACAATCCCATGCCCCACGCACGCTGCACGCATCCTGCGTGCAAATTGCATGCATCTCCATAGGGATAGCATTGTGCCGTGCGGGACCTACGCGGATCCCGCTTCGGATTGCAGCCAATATCCATCCCCCATGATTTGCCCCACACAGTTGTTGGCTTTTAACACAGAAAGTACTTCGTAAACAATAAATAATAAACAGTTGTGAATGTAGAATAGTTCAGCATACGTTAGCCATGTTTGTGGCTGTATAATCATGCAGCTTAGACAAAATATATCTAGGCTCGATGGGGTGTCTGGAAAATGAAGAGGTTGAAAGTGTAGGTGCAAATTGATTAGTGTAGGAAGGAAAGAAAATAAGTGATTGAAGCACATGATGCAGCAGTGATTACAGCATATCACTTACCTTGGCCAGGACACAGTTTCTAATATGAAATACTTAAAGAATTGCTGACCTGGTAACCCTTGCATAGTTCTCAGCATTTTATAAGGGACACATTGCTTGCCTTAGCTTTTGAAGAGATGTTCCCACTTGATGACAATTCTTCCATGATTTATAATCTTCCTCTTGGACGTACACTGAGATATGACTTGCCGGAAGAATTTCCAAAAAGACAGAATGGATTTTTAATTCATTTCTACTGGAGAAATAAGAACAACCAAAGGAAGGGTAAAGGTGTTGATATGAAGTAAGCATTTATCAGTTTTCCGTTTTCCTTAAAACAGAAACAAGAAAGAGTAGAAGACAGACCTTTATTGTTTACATGCCACGGAGTCTTCAAAGCTGATTAAGGAAATGTTCAGATGATCCTTTTTTTGTTAATTAAGCTAGGGCCCAATTTAATCCTTTGAGTACAATGTTTAGTCATACCTATGCCCCAATAGTTAAAGTTCTCCACTGGTCTTTTAGGCTGTCATAGAATTTCTACACCACCACTGGGAAGATAATGGATTTAGGTATACCAAGTAAAAAGATTTAGATTAAAATAACCATACTACGCAGAACGTGCAGTAACCTCAAATTGTAAGTTAGTTCAGAAAGAAAAGCAATTAACAGGTGCCAGTCATGTAACACTCCATTTCCCGCTGACCAGCTGATGTGAGGGAGCAGACGGCCCTTCTCTTAACACTTTATGTAGGAAGGATATGAAGGTGATCTTCTCCCTACACGTCCGCTTTTTGGCAACGCGCTGAAGGCAGGAGAAACCAGCCTGTCCAGCTGGCAGCATCCTTAATCTCTTCTTGGGCAGGAATGCTCTGCTGACACCATCTCCCTCAGGGAAATAAATAAGCAAGGCAGTTGCTGGCAGACTCTTAGTCATTCCCCCACATCCTTGCAGCATGGGTGAAATTTTGCTATGAGAATTCACATGTGTTGCACTCCATGCCCTTGCTATCGGCAAAGAAAATATGTGGAAATGCCCATAGTGTCCTGAATTGATTTTCATGAAAACTTCAAGACCGTGGATTACACCTAGAAATAAATGCACTCCACAGTATGCATGGTTCATGGTAAATGGAAATGCATTCATTTGCCTGTATTTTGATGCAAAACTGCTATCCCCTAGGTGATCCCGTTAGCAGAGCACAGATTTGGTCAGCAAGTCCCTGTATGGATAATGTCAAGGAAACGTCTTCAAATAGTCTAGGTAAAATACTCCTTAGAATAATGATGTATTCAATATTCTTTGAGGACAGCAGGTTAATCTTGGTATATGTTAAGCAAAGGATCTAGTGTTCTTTGGCCTCTGATAATCCCTGAAAATCTGTCTCACAATTGCTGCATTCAAATAGTCTGCAAGGCCTGTTTGAGGACTTATTTGGGTTACTTAAGGGCATGGCTAACATTCCTCCTTNATCAGAACCAGACAGCCTGATATGTACGCTGCCTGTCTCTTATACACATCTAGATGTGTATAAGAGACAGCCCATACCCAAGAAAGCCAGTTCACTCACGGGCAGATTTAGGGGGAGGGGGAAAGGAAAACTCCCCCGACCCAAGAGACCATGTAGGCCTTACAGACTCCTGGATTCCCCTGGCTTCTCCTCATCAGGTTCTGAGGAATTTTTATCAGCTCAATCCTCAGAAGGAGAACAGTCCCATAAGGGGAATAGAAAAGGAAAACGGGAAAACATCTGCAGCCCTGGCCCACAACGAAGAGGAGGGGGGACATAAATCCTTGGCCTCAATGAGCAACAGGACTCTGAGAAGGAAGCTGGAACCTGCTCCCTAGAGGAGGGAGAATTCGATGAACCAGAGATTGAGGCCTCATCTGATCCTGACAGGCAATTTCCGGCCAAATACAAGGATCAGATTTTTGAACTGGTGGTAAAATCCCTGCACCTCCAGCAAAAGGAGGCCAAACACGCCGCCTCAGACTCATCCTATGATGAGGAGGGAGAAGCTCGGGAATATATCCCAAGGGCTGACTCCAGAGATAGAGGGATGGTGCTGGATAAAGCATATGAAAAAATTATTTTAAAAGGAGTAGCAACACCTTAACAGGTTCTATAAAATGAACAAGGCACAGCTATCCCTATACTCCTTGTCTAAAGCTAAGGAACCTCTCCTAGCCATCCCCACAGTGGATGCCGCAGCGGCCTCCCTGGCCAGAAACTCAGTTTTCCCAACTGAAGGGGAATGTTACCCCCGTGATCTCACAGACAAAGACATCGAGTGCAGCCTAAGACGAAACTTTGAGGAGATAGTTGCCATCTTTACGACGGAGGCTATCTAGTCATATTTCTCCAGAGCACTAATGGCATGGATTAAAGGGTCTGGGGACCCTTGGATCTCAGAGAAGATGACTAGGGTGCGGTCAACAAGAATCCAGCTTGCCTACACCTTCATAGCAGATTCATCCACTGATACTGTCTCTTATACACATCTAGATGTGTATAAGAGACAGTGGATGGCCAGTCTGAAAAGTAGGGTAGATCCCCACCACTACCAATAGGAGGTAGACATAACAATTTTATGAGTATGCTCAAGGGGATCTCCCTCCTTAATCCCCAGTTGTTCGTCTGCCTCCACACTGATAGGAAGCAGAGTGGCTGCCTCCCCGGTGACACAGGAGAATTCAGCCACCTTTTGGAAAGCTAATTCCTGGAGTGCCGGGGGGGAGAAATCCCGCCCCCCCCATTCACCACCCTTCTCAGAGGGTCTGGAGAGACAGCCGGGGCTTTTACCTCTCCTGCGGGCAGGGAAGCCCTGTAGAGCGGGTGTAGCAGCCTCCTAAGGGGGTGCTGTTTACAGGTCCATCAGGACCTTACCCCGCTGGAGCCTGACAGGAGGGTTTTTTAAGAACAAGGTATGTCAGCCAGTCCTGCCATGACAGAGAGCCCGGCAGTAGAAACCCTGCCCCCATGGGGGCCCTGTCAAAGATCTCAAGAGGTCAGGCTTCGGCTAGGCACCGACTCCTTTTCTTCCCGCGTACCGGTAGGAACCACAGCGGCAAGTTTACACGAAGAGGGCCTGCATCTATGGGCGCTAGGATCCTACGGTAGCTTGGGGCACGTGCTTCCAGGGTGATCCTGCGACGCAGTGGCCTTACTGGCTTCACTCAGGCTCCGATATCTTCCCGTGCGCTGCTAAGGGTACAGCGTGGGGGTGGACGGAAAGCAGGGGAAAAAGCTGATCCTAGCTTCGGCTTTCCCGCGCTGCACCAGGGCGGAAGGCACCCTGCACAGGTGCTTCAGAAGAGGACACAGAAAGAGCCGGGCAGAAGTGAGAGAGCGGCGACTAGCAGTCCCTCACACGGAGAACAGAGCAATGGCAAGAAAACGTGCAGTGGCTGTGGCAGAAGCCTCCAAGCCAACAGAAGCTGTAAGTCCCCCATGCCCATCCACCCCACCCCAGGACCCTCATATGGAGGTCCTAAAAGAAATTATGTCCAAATTAAAGAGGAAAAAGATCCCCCCCCCCCCCCACTCCCATACCCAAGAAAGCCAGTTCACTCACGGGCAGATTTAGGGGGAGGGGGAAAGGAAAACTCCCCCGACCCAAGAGACCATGTAGGCCTTACAGACTCCTGGATTCCCCTGGCTTCTCCTCATCAGGTTCTGAGGAATTTTTATCAGCTCAATCCTCAGAAGGAGAACAGTCCCATAAGGGGAATAGAAAAGGAAAACGGGAAAACATCTGCAGCCCTGGCCCACAACGAAGAGGAGGGGGGACATAAATCCTTGGCCTCAATGAGCAACAGGACTCTGAGAAGGAAGCTGGAACCTGCTCCCTAGAGGAGGGAGAATTCGATGAACCAGAGATTGAGGCCTCATCTGATCCTGACAGGCAATTTCCGGCCAAATACAAGGATCAGATTTTTGAACTGGTGGTAAAATCCCTGCACCTCCAGCAAAAGGAGGCCAAACACGCCGCCTCAGACTCATCCTATGATGAGGAGGGAGAAGCTCGGGAATATATCCCAAGGGCTGACTCCAGAGATAGAGGGATGGTGCTGGATAAAGCATATGAAAAAATTATTTTAAAAGGAGTAGCAACACCTTAACAGGTTCTATAAAATGAACAAGGCACAGCTATCCCTATACTCCTTGTCTAAAGCTAAGGAACCTCTCCTAGCCATCCCCACAGTGGATGCCGCAGCGGCCTCCCTGGCCAGAAACTCAGTTTTCCCAACTGAAGGGGAATGTTACCCCCGTGATCTCACAGACAAAGACATCGAGTGCAGCCTAAGACGAAACTTTGAGGAGATAGTTGCCATCTTTACGACGGAGGCTATCTAGTCATATTTCTCCAGAGCACTAATGGCATGGATTAAAGGGTCTGGGGACCCTTGGATCTCAGAGAAGATGACTAGGGTGCGGTCAACAAGAATCCAGCTTGCCTACACCTTCATAGCAGATTCATCCACCGATATGCCACGCTCGGCAGTTCGGGCAGCGACCTCGAATGTGGCAACCAGAAGGCAGCTCTGGCTCAGATTGTGGAAGGGAGACAACACAGCAAAAAATACCCTCATTGGGGGTCCCTTCCAAGGAGAGAAATTGTTTGGGGTCTGCTTAGATAAGGTCCTGACGGATGTACCAGATATGTCTAAGAAGCAAACCCTTCAGAGTGTGGGGATACCGAAAAAAACTTTTCGTCCCTTCAGTACCTTTCAACAATCGGGAAACTCCAGGCGACCCTTCTACCCACACAGGGGTAACCAACAAATGATACCACCCTAGGTGGAATAAACAGAAGGGAACAGACAACTGACCAAAACACGCACAAAATACCAGACGCAATAAGGTGGAAGCATGACTATGGGGACCCCCACCAACCAGCTTATTTGGGGAGAAGACTCCAGAGGTTTGCAGGTGTATGGGAGTCAACCACCACAGATGCCTGGGCGCACCGTCCAGGAGGGATACACAATCGAGTTTACTCAATACCCAAGACAGTCCTTCTGTGTATCAACAACCTCCCAAAAACCGTGAAAGTACAATGCGGTGCGGATGGAAATAGCCAGACTCCAAAGCATAGGAGCTATAGAACCAGTCCCCGTTCACGAACAGGGATCTGGACTTTACTCTATCCTGTTTTTGGTACCCAAAAAATCAGGGGAATGGCGGACCGTCCTCAATCTAAAGAAACTAAACAAGTCAGTCAAACCCCAAAAATTCAAGATGGAAACTCTCCAGTCCATATGAGTAGCGACCACTCAAGGCCAGTGGCTGACCTCGGTCAATCTCAAGGAGGCGTATCGGCACGTGCCCATTCTCCAGTCACACAGAATATGGCTCAGGTTCGCATACGACCAGAAGCACTGGCAGTACACAGCCCTCCCTTTCGGCCTGTCCTCATCTCCCAGAACTTTCACAAAGGTCCTCATACCTCTAATTGCGAATTTACGGAAAGAGGGCATCAAAATTCACCCCTTACTTGGACGATATATTCATCAGATCACCGTCCGGCCAGAAGGCGGAGGAGGATACACACAGAACAATCCAGTACCTACAAGATCACGGTTTTCTGATCAATTTAAAAAAAGCGCCATCTCATGCCCTCCCAGTCACTGGAACACCTGGGGGTGAACCTGGACACATACAATTTCAGAATATTCTTTACACACAGGCGACAGGTAGACCTTCATTGCTTAATCAGAACAGCGTTAAAATCCCGCAAGACAAGGCTGAAATCCCTGGCCAGTCTGCTGGGCAGCATGATATCCTGTTTAGGGATCCTTCACTGGGCAGACTCCATGCCAGACCACTGCAACTGTTTTTACGACCATGGCAGGATATGCTGACGTGGGGAGCGAACCCATAGATCACTGTCCCAGGATCAGTCAAGAAATCCCTTCTATGGTGGACACAGAAGGAGAGGTTCAGAGACGGGGTTCCTCTATCAGAACCAGACAGAGGCCCAGTAACGACTGATGCAAGCCTAGTCGACTGGGGGGCACACTTACAGGGCAGAACCACGCAGGGCTGCTGGCTCCCATGGGAGAAAAAACATCACATAAACTGGCTAGAACTACGGGCAATATACCCAGCACTCAAGAACCTGGTCCCGAGTCTGCAGGACAAACACATTCTGGTATATACAGACAATACGGTAGCAAAAGCCTACGTTAATCACCAAGGGGGCTCACAATCCGAGACTCTTCACTTGCAGGTGGTCGCACTAGTCAGATGGGCGGCGATCAACCTGAAATCACTCAGGGCAATTCACATCTCGGGAGAGCAGAACACATGGGCCGACTGGCTGAGTCGAGAAAAGATAGAACCAGGAGAGTGGTCTCTACATCCAGCAGCATTCAAGGACATAGTTGCCCAATACAGGCAACTGAAAATTGATCTCTTCACCTCACTGGTCAATGCAAAGACACATGAGTTCATCTCCAGATTTCCAGACCATCGAGCGTCAGCCTTCAATGCCCTGAACACGGAATGGCCAAATGGGCTCCTATATGCGTTCCCACCATTCCCACTCATCCAAAGAACCGTGGCAAAAATAAAAAAAGAACGAGCCCATGTCATTCTGGTGACCCCATACTGGCCTCGGTGCTCGTGGTTTGCAGATATCCTAGAGCTGTCCGCTTTCCCTCCCCTCAACCTGCGGAACAGAACAGACCTGCTACAACAGGGTCCAATCAACCACGACAGCCCAGAAAACCGGAAACTAACTGCGTGGCTATTGAAAGGAGGACCTTAAGAAAATTAGGCTATTCCCAACAGGTCCTAGACACCCTATTACAATCCAGACGCCCAGCTACTAAGCGTATTTACCAGAGCACCTGGACCGTTTTCACCAGCTGGTGCAAAGAGAGGGAAATTAGACCAGCTAAGGCTTCTGTGGAGGTCATTTTAGAATTCCTGCAGATGGGCCTGGACGGGGTTGAAACCCAATACCCTACAGAGACAAGTGGCAGCCCTAAACAGCGTTCTTAGAGCTACGAAGGGATATAGGATAGCAAGACACCCGCATATAATCCGTTTCCTCAGAGCAGCCAGGGTTATTTCTCCTCCGGTGGCACACCGTTTTCCATCCTGGAACCTCAATTTGTTACTTAGGGCCTTGACCAAAATTCCGTTTGAGCCTCTTAGGGACATTTCCCTGTACTACCTCTCCCTCAAGGTGGCATTCCTAATAGGTATCACATCGACCAGGACGGTTTCAGAATTGAGTGCTCTCTCTATAGAGCCAAACCTATGTACCTTTAAGTCGTCATCAGTGGTACTTAGGTTAGACCCGGCTTTTTGTCCTAAAATAGACACTTGTTTTCACAGGGAACAGGAAATAAACTTCCTGTCATTTTGTCCCAATCCTTCTCATCTGCAGGAAAAGATTTGGCACGCCTTAGATGTCACTAGAGCTCTAAGAATCTATATGGAGCGTACCGCCCCATTCAGAAAATCTTCAGCCCTATTCGTATCATACAGTGTCCAAAGAAAGGGTATGAGGGCTTCGAAGACCGTCATTGTCCTCTGGATTTCTCTTTGTATCTCTGAGGCGTATAAGGTGCAGGGAAAAACCGCTCCTTGGGGAGTGTTCGCTCATTCACTTAGAGGGCTGGCTACTTCACAAGCCTTCAGAAATTCAGCTTCATATGGAGAAATCTGCCGGGCAGCCACGTGGTCTTCAATTCACTTGTTTACAAGACATAACATTCCGTTACCGGAATCAGCTGAAGCAGCCTTCGGAAGGAGGGTGATGCAGGTAGCGGTGTAGAGTAACTAGACCGGGTACTCGGGTCTCCTTGCCTGGGTAGTACTCCTTCAATTTTCCCACCCTCTCGTTATTTTATAAAGGACACCACTTTGGTACGTCCCTACTTTTCAGACTGGCCATCCAGGAGGATCCCCTGGGAGAAAGGAAAATTGGGTCCTTACTTTCTGAATTTTCCTTCTACGGGGGATCCTCCTGGATTGCCAGACCCACGGAGTGAGGAATGGCTCTGAGGTGCTTGGGGTTCGGATTTAGACCTTGTTGTCTATTGTTTATCTAAATTTTGTTGGGATTTTTATTAATGGTCAGAAAAACAAAACCCCAAAAAGCAGCTTGAATTGTTAGTAGCAACAACTTAGTAGTAATCAACACCTTGGAGATTGTTTGAGATTAAAATAAACTACTTTATTGAGAAGTACATTGTGATAGGAAAGGCCTATCCCTAGTCCTACTAGCTAGCTGCCACCAGCATGGTGGCGAGACATGTTGAAGGTCAGAGAGAGAATTTAGGAATGGCGAAAGGTCACGAAGAAGGATGAAGTCCAGTAGGAGCTTCCTGGGCGCATCCCACCTGGGAGAGGGGCTTGGAAGCAGAGATCAGGAAAGGTTAAAGTGACACTCACACTAACTCACTATCTCTACTCCCAAATGCCCCTAGTGGTCATTAGGGTTTGTTGGTGCAAAAGGTGATGTCATCTGGAGCTGTTTTTCCAACACCCCTTCTCATCGCCTGTCGCACCGGCTCACGACTCCCATTCGCTCACGTAGCATCTGGAATCGATTCCTTGGTAGTGGCTTGGTCAGTCCATCTGCCACCATTTCTTCAGTTGGGCAATACTTCAAGTCAATTAGCCCTTCTTCCTGTGCCTCTCGAACATAGTGGTACTTTATGTCAATGTGCTTCGTTCGAGACTTGGACTTCTCCATTTGTGAGAGCTTAATGCAACTCTGGTTGTCCTCAAACATCGTGGTAGGCTTTGGCTCTTCAATTCCAAAGTCCAACAGCAGCTTGTGTATCCACACAGCTTCCCTGCATGCTTCACTAGCTGATATGTATTCTGCTTCTGTTGATGAGAGTGTAACAAGTGACTGCTTCCTGCTAGTCCAACTTATGGCTCCATCTCCATAGAGAAACAGGTGTCCACTGGTGGACTTGCGATCAGCTATGTCTTCAGCCCAATCTGCATCCATGTATCCCACCAGTCTAGGGTTGCTGCTTACTGGAATCTTCAATGCGTAGTGCGCGGTACCCTTCAGGTATCTCCCCAGTCTCTTGACTGCAGTCCAGTCATTCTTGGTTGGGGCACTTACTTTCCTGCTTAAGATTCCCACCGCTGTGGCAATATCTGGCCTTGTCACTGTGGCTATGTACAAAAGCTTGCCAATCGCTTTTCTGTACTGGTTGTTGCCTGCCAGAGGCTCATCATCTTCCCTTTGTTTCAGGAAATTGACATCCATTGGTGTACTGACCTCATTGGCATCTGTCAGTCCCAGACATTCCAAAAGATCCTTGATCTTTGCTTTCTGGTTGAGAAGATAACTTCCATCTTCTTCTTTTTCTATTTGAATGCCAAGGTAGTGTGAGATGCTTCCAAGTTCCTTCACCTCTACTTCCTTGTTTAGGTGCTCAACAATCTCGTGACTGTCTTGCTCCTGTTCACAACAGATGATCAGATCATCAACATAAGTCAGGATATAAGTCCACTTATTGTTTCTGAATCTTGAGTACAGGCAGGGGTCAGCTTTTCCTTGTGTGAACCCTTCCTTAAGCAGTAGCTGATTCAGTTTCTCATTCCATGCTCTAGCTGCTTGCTTCAAGCCATAAATGCTCTTCTGGAGTTTGCATACAAGCTTCTCCCTTCCAGGTTGCTCGAAGCCTGGTGGCTGCTGCATATAGATGTCTTCCTCAAGTTCTCCATTCAGGAATGCAGTTTTGACATCTAAATGGTTAACATGCATCTTTCTGGAAGCTGCTATGCTAAGTAGTGTTCTGATGGAAGTGTGCTTGACAACTGGTGCAAATGTTTCATCATAGTCTTCTCCATATATTTGGGAGTATCCCTTGGCTACTAGTCTGGCTTTGTAGCGCTGTACATCCCCTTCTGCATCTTGCTTGATTTTGAAGACCCATTTGCAACCTACAGGTTTTCTTCCAGCAGGTAGTTCCATAAGTGTCCAGGTTTTGTTCTTGTGTAGAGATTCAATCTCTTCCTTTGCTGCTTTCCTCCATTTTTCAGCTTCATGGGTTGGCATCCTGTCAACATCCTTCCATGTGCTGGGTTCTTGCAGCTCTGCACTTGTGGTGAGGTAGGAGTATTTCAAGGGTGGAACTCCTTTGTTGGACCTCTGTGAGCGCCTGGGTTCTGGCTCAGCTTCTGTGACCCCTTCTGAATCTGCAGCTTCTGTAACCCCTTCTGAATCTGCAGCTGGTTCTGGTTCACAGCTTGGCATTTGGTAGCTGAAGGCCTGCTCACTTGGTTCCTCTTGCATCTGGATCCTTGGCTCCAGGTCTGGTAATTCACCTTTGGTTGGTCTGTGTCTTTCATCAAAGTACACAACATTGCAAATTTCAATATTACCAGTTTCAACATCAAGAATTCTGTATCCTTTGCCTCCTAAAACATATCCACATAAAACTCCTTTCTTGCTTCTGCAATTCAACTTGTTTCTCTTTGCCTTTGGTATATATGCATACACATCACAACCAAAAACTCTGATGTGATTTAGGCTAGGCTTGTGTCCAAACCACAGTTCAAATGGAGTTTTCTCTATGGCTTTAGTTGGCAATCTGTTCTGCAGATAGCTGGCAGTCATCACTGCTTCTCCCCAGAACTTGCTTGGCAAACTTGCATCTTTCAACATACATCTTGCCATCTCCATTAGGGTTCTATTTTTCCTTTCTGCAACACCATTCTGCTCAGGAGAGTATGGGGCTGTAGTCTCATGCTCAATTCCCTGTTCTCTCAGAAAGGATTTCATTTCGTTTGAGGTGTATTCGCCTCCATTGTCTGACCTTAGTCTCTGAGGCTTTCTCCCAAACTTGTTGCTGACCAATGCAACATACTCTTTAAACTTTTCAAACACTTGACTTTTCTCTCTCAAAGTGTAAACATAGGCAAATCTTGAGAAATCATCAATAAAAGTAACTATGTACAGGTTTCCTCCAATGCTCCTTTGCAGAGGACCTGATACATCACTGTGAATCAACTCTAGAGGGCGCTGAGACTTTCTCTCCTCTAGCTTGTGGAAAGCTGGCTTAACACTTTTTGCAGAAATGCAACATCCACATTTGTCTAAGTTCTCAGTACACAGTTTCAGTTTAAAGTCTTTAATTAAATTCCTCTTCTCAAGTTGGCGAATTGAATTAACATCTCTATGTCCCATTCTGCGATGCCAAGTTTTATCACAGTCTCTGTGGGTGCACTTGAGATTGCTTGCTAAATTTGCATTTTCACTGACACTATGGACTTCAAAGAGCTCACTATCTCCCAGAGATGCATACAGGATTGAGTCACCATCTCTTGTTACAAGGCAATGATCATCCATGAATTCAAACTTGCAGCCATTTTTCACTCCATATTTCACAGAAATTAAATTGTTTTTCAACGAGGGCACATACAGAGCCTTATGTATGATTACTTGTTCAATTTCACCATCTGGGAGCTTACAAAAGATTTTTGCTTGACCACGCCCTTCTGAAAAGACCTTTCTCCCATCTGCTAGAGAAATAGGTACTTTGTGATCCAATTCAATTTCTGAAAACATTTCTATATCCTTGAGGAGATTTTCAGTTGCTCCAGAATCAATATAGATCACATCATCTTTTACTTTTGACATGGCGTTAAAACCTTTAATTTTCTCTTTCTCCTTCTGTTTAGAGCTAGCAGTTTTCTCCAGGCTCTCTGTCTGGCTCTTAATGGGCGATTTAGATTTCTCCATTGTTTTGGCACTTGGGCAATTAACACGTAAGTGTCTTTCACTACCACAGGAAAAACAAGTCTTCAACTTTCCTTTCTTTGAGCTAAAGGCTGTAACTTGATCTGCAGAGGTTTGCTTTGCCCTTTTGATAAAGCATTCATGCAACTTGCTAGATAGATAGTCCAATTCCACAACTTTATCTGAAATATCTATAGCAGTTTTCAAATATTCATAAGAAGCTGGTAAAGAGTTCAAGACAAAAGCCACAATCCCAGTGTCTCCAATATTTATTCCCAAAACCTTCAGTCTTCTTGCTAGGCATTGTATTTCGCTTATATGCTCAGTAGGATTTTCAGTTTCTCTGAGTTTCATATTGCACAGTCTCTGTATTATAGAGATGGCTTCGCTGGGGCTCTTTCTGTTATAAAGAGTTTCCAGCCTTTTCCAGATTTCACTGGCTAAAGTAACATTTTCAAAATGTATAAACAGCTTAGGACTTACATTGATTCCTAGAATCCCAAGAGCTTTTTCATTTTGTCTGTCCCAATGCTTTTGTTCAGCTCCTGCAGCCGTTGGTCTTTCTGTTGTTAGCACCTCATAAAGACCTTGACTCTTCAAGCAAGATTGCATGAGGAAACTCCACTCTTTGAAATTCGCTCCTTCCAGCTTTGGAATGTTGAAGTTCCCTTGAGTTTTCTCCATGCTGCTTGTCTTGTTCCAAAACAAAAACCAGGTACAAAAATAAGCTGTGCTTTTCTCCAACGAGATTCAATTCGAATTCCAAAAAATCTGTTAGGATCTTCATGAGGATTCTGGGCCCATAACCCTATGTTGGGATTTTTATTAATGGTCAGAAAAACAAAAGCCCCAAAAGCAGCTTGAATTGTTAGTAGCAACAGCTTAGTAGTAATCAACACCTTGGAGATCGTTTGCAGATTAAAATAAACTACTTTATTGAGAAGTACATTGTGATAGGAAAGGCCTATCCCTAGTCTTACTAGCTAGGTGCCACCAGCATGGTGGCCAGACATGTTGAAGGTCAGAGAGAGAATTTAGGAATGGCGAAAGGTCAGGAAGAAGGAGGAAGTCCAGTAGGAGCTTCCTGGGCACATCCCACCTGGGAGGGGGGCTTGGAAGCAGAGATCAGAAAAGGTAAAGTGACACTCACACTAACTCACTATCTCTATTCCCAAATGCCCCTAGTGGTCATTAGGGTTTGTTGGTGCAAAAGGTGATGTCATCTGGAGCTGTTTTCCCAACAAATTTCCCTTATAGGGAATGGGTTTGGGATAGTCATACATATGGTTAAAGCCAATTTGAATTTTAGATCAAGTATACCGTTTATTCTCCCTGTTAGGAGTGGTTGGAAAGTCATCTGGTTAGAACTTTTAGAATCTTCATAATGAGAAGCATAATGTTTAGAGTCATAGTAAAGACACCAGTGTGGACTACAGTTGGGAACTCCTGGGGATTAAGGAGGGAGATCCCCTTGAGCATGCTCATAAAATTGTTATGTTTGCCTCCTATTGGTAGTGGCGGGGTTCTACCCTACTTTTCAGACTGGCCATTCAGAAGGATCCCCCGTAGAAGGAAAATTCAGAAGGTAAGGACCCAATTTTCCTTTTCCTCTTCCCTTTAGGGATCAAAAGAAGGGAAAGGATGGAAATGAACTGTTCTTGAATGGTTCTGCTCTTTCCTGGCCGGGAGAGCCCAGCATGTGGTGTTGGGGGAGTTTTCATCTTCCCCCTGGGGCCTCACGTGTGGAGTACCTCAGGGTTCCATCTTATCCTCTCTCTTGTTCAGTGTGTACCTGCAGCCTCTGGGAGAGGTTGTTAGGGAGTATGGAGTGAGATGTCATCAATATGCTGATGACACCCAGCTCTATATCTCATTTTCCTCCGACTCCGGCCCAGCAGTCTTGGTGCTTACCCGTGTTTGTCCGCTGTGGGGGATTGGATGAGGACAAGCCACCTGAGGCTAAATACTGGCAAGAGGGAGATGATGGTTGTGGGGAGGGACGAGGGAGTGGTGGCTCCCATCATTGATGGGCTCCGCCCTCCCCCGTTTCTCAGGTCCAGAGTCTGGAGGTGCTCCTGGACCCACAGCTCCACCTGGATGCCCAAGTGGTGGCTGTGGCGAAGGGAGCATTTTGCCAGTTACCTCTGGTACGTCGGCTTAGGTCGTATGTCTGGGACTCAGATCTGGCCACAGTCATCCATGCTTTTATTACCTCGATGGGGTGGGTGGGTTGGGTTGGGGTAGGGTAGGGTGGGGGGGACGGGGTTTTATATTGGTTTTTTAAATTGTAATTATTATTGTTTATTGTTTTTAAATGTTTTTAAAATATTGTGAGCTGCCCCGAGATGCCTGAGGCAGCAGGGGGCGGCATATAAATTTTAAGATAAATAAATAAATAAATAAATAAAAATGTGCCAGGAAATGTTAGTAAAAACAGGGAGATAGGGCTGAACAGATGCAAAAAGGTCATAGGCATAGGGCCCGTTTCTGCAACATGTATGTATGTATTTCAGTTTGTATCCTGCTTATCTCCCAAGACTCAGGACAGCTCACATCGTTAAGCCTATAAAATACAAAATAAACCCCATAAAATAATAATACACCTGCACCCCCTGCCCGTTAAATGCCTGACCAAATAAATAAGTCTTACACTGGATCCAGAAGATGCTCAGACAAGGACTTTGGGTGTGAATCTCCAGGAGAAGAGAGTTCCAAATCTGTGAAGCAGCCACCGAGTTGTATGGACATGGGCCAATAATGGAACTTGCAAGAGAATGCTCTTGACTGATCTTAGAAGCCACAAAGGGGCATGAGGGAGGTGGTCCTTCAGATATGTAGGGACTAGGCTATTAAGGGCTTTATAGATCAAAACCAGCACTATGAATTGTGTCCGGAACGCTATTGGCAGCCAGTGCAGACTCTGAAGCACTGGTTTTATGTGCTCCCAGCGACCCACACACTTCAAAAGGCAGGCCGTCCTGTTCTGCACAAGCTGCAGTCCCTGAACAGTCTTGAAGGGCAGGCCCATGGAGAGCGTGTTGCTGTCATCTAGCCTCAAGGTAATGAAGGCATGGATGATGGTGGCCAGATCGCTATCCGTGAGAAAGGGATACAGGGCAGCCTTTTCATCAGATGGAGTTGGTGAAAGGCACTCATGTTCCAGACACAGCTCAGCATCCAGGAGCACCCCAAGGCCAGGGGCGGCTGGTGGGTTTTGAGTTTGGAGGGGCAGTAAGGCCGGCAAGCCAGTAGGTGGAGCCAGGGGGATGGTAGGCGGAGCCAGGGGGACGGTAGGCCAGTGGCATGGCATAACGCAGCAGCAAGGAGTTCCCATGGTTAACATCGGATGGAAGAAAACACAATCTACATGCACATCAAGCTTAAAATAAATAATGTATAAACCCCAAACACAGGGAAACACTGACAAAACACTGACAAAACACAGCAGCAAGGAGTTCCCAGGGTTAACA
>QEPC01010024.1:232108-248762 GCA_003113815.1 Sphenodon punctatus
CTGTTTTCCACCCCGCACCCCCCCCAGGCTATGTCCCAGTGGGAAACAGCCTGGGGGGGGTGCGGGGTGGGAATCCTCCTCCCGCACACACCCCAAGACTGTTTCCCACTCCGCACCCCACCCCCCCAGGCTGTTTCCCAGTGCTGTGTAGAGTGGAGCTCAGCCGCCCAAACCGCATTTTCCATTGGAAAACGCGGTTGGGCTTAGCATTTTTGAGCCTTCTGGTACCCACTCCTCTGGAGTGGATCCCAGAAGTCAACTAACAGCGCCGCAGCAGCCTCTGCCTTGCCTTTGCTTTAGAGCGGAGGCTGCTGCAGCGCTGTTGTCAGTTTCAGTGAAACTGACAACAGCGCTGCAGCAGCCTCTGCTCTGAAGCAAAGGCAAGGCAGAGGCTGCTGTGGGAAGCGGTGGCAGCGAGTTTTTTGTTTTTTTTCCCCACGAGCAGTGGCCGCGGCGCCTGGCGGGGCGCTTGGGGGGTCAGCGCCCCAAACGCCCTGGGAGGCCAGCCGCGCCTGCCCAAGACTGAATCTGAGTAATCGGGTGAAGCTGTGCCCCATCAATGATGGGTGTCCCAATCTGCCCTCTCCCAGGTCACAAAACTGGCCAACTAATCACTTCAGTCTTGTCTGGATTTGGCATCAGTTGGCCCACCTGTATCCGGTTCTCAGTGGCCGCCAGGCACTGAGTAAGTACTGATGCCACAGGACTTGGGTAGGATAAAAAAGATTAAAAGATTTGGGTGTTGCCACCAACTACCCATCCGCCTCACCAAATGCTTGGCGAAACAGCTGAGTCTTACACTTCCAATGGAAAAAAGAAAGGTCTGTGAATAAGTGGACCTCCGCTGAGAGTTCCACAGCCTTGAGATGGCCACCGAGAACACCCTCTCCAACGCTGCCACCCAAGAAACTTAGGGGATATCGAGGAGGGTGCTCCCGGTCGACCACAGGGGCTGATCTAAGACCTGGGGTGGGTGAGGTGATTCCACAGGTAGGTAGGGCCCAGACTGTGTAGGGCTTTATAGGTAAGAATCAACACCTTGAATGAGGCCCAGAAGACTATAGGCAGCCAATGCAGTGAGCAAAGCACCGGTGTTATATGCTAACGACGACCTGTCCCTGTAAGGAGATGAGCCGCCGCATTCTGTACCCGTCGATGTCGCCAAACTGTCACCAAGGGTAGCCCCATGTAAATCATGTTACAGTAGTCATATCTTGAGGTGATGAAGGAATGGATGATGGTGGTGAGGTCAGAGTCTGAGATATACAGCCGAAGCCACCGCATCAGTTTTAACTGAAAGAATGCGCTTCTCATCATGGCTGCCACCTGAACATCTGAGCAGAGCTGCGAATCAAGGAGCACCCCCAGACTCCGAACCTGAGGGACGAACCCTATCAATTATGGGGACCTTCAACCCCTCAGCCCCACCCACCAGCATCACCTCCATCTTGTCAGGATTCAGCTTCAGACAGCTCACCCTCATCCAGTCCCCTACAGCCAGGGCCCCGAGGGAAACGCGGGTCTGCGAATCGCAGATTTCCCGCGGAATTCCCCTCCCCCCGCGGAATCTCCTGCCCCGCTTACCCCAGCGCAGAATTTCCAGCCTGCGCTGCGGGGACGCGGGGCAGGAGATTCTACGGGGGAAGGGGAATGAACAAACCCTCGGGGCTTCCCCTCCCCAGCCTCCCCACTTGCCAGGGCCCTTTAATTTGCTTACCAGGGATGGCAGCAGCAGCTGCTCCGTCCAGCGCGCTCTTTTCCTGCTCGTACTTCCTGGCCCCTCCCGACGGGGCTCTCAGGGCGACGCAGCCAGATGACGTCATCCGGCTGCGTCGCCCTGAGAGGCCCCGTCGGGAGGGGCCAGGAAGTACGAGCAGGAAAAGAGCGCGCTGGACGGAGCAGCTGCTGCTGCCATCCCTGGTAAGCAAATCCTTTGGGGTTTTTTTTGGGGGGTGGGGGGTGGGAGTCAAGCACGCCCCAGCAGCTGGGGAGGGCAAGCCCCGGCAGCTGGGGAGGGGAGGCCCTGAGGGTTTACCAGTGCGGGGGGAGGAGGAGGCAAACCAAGCCCCCCCCCCGCATGGTAAATCGCGCCGAGGCGCAGAATTGGCCCCTGACTCCCGCGGAATTTTTAAAAAAATTCCGCGGAAGAATCGGGGCCCTGCCTACAGCCGCCAAACACCGAGTAAGCACTGAGACTGCCAGGTCTTGATTAGCTGAAAACTAGAGGTAAAGTTGGGTATCGTCAGCATACTGATGACACTGAACTCCAAACCACCTCACCCAAAGGCTGCATGCGCACGTTGAACAGGAGAGGGGACAGAATAGAACCTTGCAGAACTCCACATGTGAGATCCTGGGGAGACAAAGAAAAATCCCCCAGCACCACTCGCTGAGTTCTCCTAGCCAAGAGAGAGCGTAACCACTCAAGAACGATTCCGCCCACCCCAGCATGGTCTTGCAAGCGAGTCACCAACATCTCCTGGTCAACAGTGTCAAACACAGCCAATAGATCTAACAAAATCAATAGTCGACCATCCCTGCTCCAACTCATGGTGGAGATCATTGACCAAGGCCACAAGCGCAGTCTCAGTGCCATAAGCCGGATGAAAGCCGGACTGCGAGGGATCCAGAAAGCGGATGTTGTCGAGATGCCTCTGAAGCTGCTGAGCCACCACCTGTTCAATAACCTTCCCTAAAAAGGAAAGGTTAGAGACTGGCTAATAGTTGGCAAGGGAGTCAATGTCTGTCAAGGGATGGTTTATTGAGCAGAGGTCACACCATAGCCTGCTTAAGGCACCTCGAAACTCTGCCCTCCTGAAGAGAGGCATTGAGCACCCCCGGCTAGCAACGGGGCCAGTGTCTCCCGACTGGCCTTGACCAGCCAGGACGGGCACAGGTCCAGTTTGTAAGATGTGGCTTTAACTGCCCCAAGCACCTGCATCAGCAGGTGACACCTACTGAAATTGATCCCACAAAACTGGATAAGCTAGGGCTTCCATAACCTCTGGTTCTCCTACCATATCAAGTGCAACATCGAAGTCCTGGTGTATGTGAGCGATTTTTATCTGCAATCTAAACATGTCACAGCGAGCACTGGAAAACTCCAGTTCCAGGCGGAGACAGACCGGACTGTCAATAGTAGTATTGGACTGACCATCCCCCACACCACCCGGAAAAGCTCAGCTGGATGTGACTTCACAGATGCTATCACGGCAGCAAAGAAACTCTTTGTTGCCTGCACATCCACGGCATAGGTTTTTAAACTAACTCATGACCCCAATGGCTGCAGCCCCCCACCCCACCCCGCGTGGCTGTATTGCCAAGCAGGTGAGGGGGACCCCCAAACCCCCCCCCCAACAGGAGGGTGTACTATGTTCCTCTTCCAAGGATCACCCCCCCTCTCACTGGGGGATAGAAACCTCCCCACCCTAACCCAAACAATATTGATGGCACTGTACCCCAAATCTATGCACAATTTCACCCAGTGACCTTAGATACATGTTGAACAGAAGGAGAGACAAGATGGGACCCTGCGGGGACTGTACAGGAAAAGAATTGGGAGGACAACGAACAATTGCCCATCACCACCTGCTGGAGCATCCCTGACAGGAATGAGTAGAACTTCTCAAGAGCCATCCCACAGATGCGTGAGAGGTTCCGCAGTTGTGTCATCAATACCTCCTCAACTGTATCAAAGGCTGGCAAAAGGTCTAACAGGATCAGCAGGTTGCAATTTCTCCTGTCAATCTATCAGCGTAGATCGGCATCCCAAGGCCACAAATGCAGTCTCAGTAGTATATTCAGGATGAAAGCCAGATTGCCAGGTAACCCACCTGTTCAATAAACTTCCCTAAAAAGGGGAGTTTAGAGACGGGGCAGCAGCTGTCCAGGGAGTCAATGTCAAGTGGTGGTTTTTTGAGCAGTGGCCAGACAACTGTTGTTTTAAGGAAGTTCAGTACCCCCCCAAGGGAGGCATTGACAACCCCAACAAGCGAGGAAAGATATGTGCCCAGGGCATCCATACATACAAAGCATAGGCGTTCTTTACAGCTCCTCCTTCCCAGTCCTTCCTCCTCCCTACTGGTCCCCCCCCCACACACACCCCTGCTGTACAGATGCAGCCATTACTAGAGATGTGTACAGTAGCACTTGTTTTCGTTATTACTTTCATTTTCATTATTAAAATATCAATCATTTTGTTACATTTCATTAGTATTTGTTTTGTTTTTTGTTTCATTTTGGGGGTTTTAATAGAAGACACATTTTCAGCTGTAACTTTTAAAAATAATCTTTCATCTGATGTGGATAGAACTTTGCAGGATTGTACACCCAACAGAGGACATTATATGTGCAAAATTTCAGAACAATTGGATGAAGCGAGCCAATTTTACAAGCAGTTAAAAGTGGTTATTTTACAAAATTTTGCATACACATTCCTGACTAATGTCTTTATCACCCATACAATTTGGATGAAATGTTACAAGTTTATACCCCTCCACAAGGGGGGGTACTACTTCTGACAAATTTCAGAAGGATTGGATAACGAATTACAACGTTATAAGCAATTTACTTGTAAATGTATTTCTGGGTCTAACGTCGTTTTCCAGCCAGTTTACATGAAATTTGGTAGGATTATATCTCAGTACTTTAGGATCATCTCCACCAAATATCAGAAAGATCTTATAAAGGGTCCCAATGTTATAAGCTAGCACAGCATCTGGAGAGTATGACCCTATGCCAGGGATTCTCTTACGTTTGTCATTGTGGTACAGGATGTATTTGTGATGCCAACTGGGCAGCAGAAATGTCACCCATCATTCTGTGCTGTGACCACCTCCACCCCTCTCCCTTACTTGTTACTGGGAAGTTTGAAGCATCTGCTTAGGAAAGCGCCAATAAGGGATTATTTGATGTCCTTTGTCACAGTGCTGCAGGATGTGATTGTGATGACAATTGGCCAGCCATGTCTCCTGATTGCTGGGGTGCTTCCCTCTGCCTTGCTGCCTGAAGTCCCAGTTATGTCCCTTCTGTGCCCACCTCAGAACCACCCTGGATTGGTCCTGGAAAGCTGGAAGCATGCAGTAAGAGAGGCAATCACATTTCTGTCCCAGTCAGGGTGTCTTTTGAAATGTCAAGCCAATTGGCTAGAGGATATATTTGTCACCTCTGCTGTTTGGCACAGGCTTCAGTCTGGTTGGACACTCCAGGTTCATGGGAGTGTCCGTCAACTTGCAGAGACTGCCCCAGGAGGTGGCAGCAGGATGTTGGGCAGTACCCCAGATGTGTGGGGATTGAATTTATGTAGCTAGCTGAACTCCTGCAGTGAGCTCTAGTATGCACACACAAAAAGCCTGCCAGCAAAGACTGAGATAATGCTCTGACCAAAGCCAGAACTAACCACAGACAAAGAGCATGCTCAAAGAACAGCAGCTTATATCTACCCTCTATGCCCACCTTGAAGCCACCAGATTTGCCCTCCTATGAATCTGGAAACATGCAGTAATTGTCTGTCAGTCTGTTGGGCTGCTCCCCCTTGCCATACCTGTCTCTGAATGGCACTGCATGTGCTATTTACCTGAATAACAAATGTCTTCAAGAGGGAAAATTCAATTGCTTATAATTTGAACCCTTTATCACATCTTTCTACAATCTGGCAGAGAGTATCCTGAATGTCGAAGATACAATCCTACCAAAGTTCATGTAAAATAAATAAAATGGGTGGACAGAAAAAATGTTCCAGCCAGAAATGCATTTACAAGTAAATTGCTTATAACATCGGAACCCTTTATCCAATCATTCTGAAATTTGGGAGAGATAGTAACCATGGGGAGGGGTATGTTCCTGCCAAGATACATCCACATCAGATGGGAGATACAGACGTTACAGCCAGGAATGTGTACGCAGATTTTTGTAAAATAACAAACAACTGCTTATAAAATTGGATCCCTTTATGCAATCCTTCCAGATTCTGATACACATAATGCATTCTGTTGGGGGTACAATCCTGTCAAATTTCATCCAAATTGGATAAAAAACAAAAATGATACAGCTAGAAATGTGTTTTTCAGGTTGTTCCTATTAACTCACAACAAAACAAAATTCTTTCATTATTTCATTACTATGTTTTTTCGTTTTCGCTATTATAATAGCAAAAATGAAATGCGCACCCCTAGCCATTACTGCTCCCTGCCACCATTGCCCGGTGACATGGAGTCTTAGTGCTTAATCCCTGCCCAGCCATGTTGCAATGGGCATGATGTCACCCATGACATATAGGGCCACAGACAGACACAACCTCCCCATAAGGTGTTCCCTTTACCTATAGGTAAAGAACTCCTAAAAAGCAAGGCTCCAGTCTGTCCCAGCTGGCTTTCGCTAACCAGGATCCAATTTGCAACAGGTTGCCTGTGTTGCCCCAGTGACATCCCCTGTGTTAGTGGGTGATACCAGCTGAAATTGATACAAATAAACTGGACATGGTTTAGCTTCTACAATGTCAAATTCTGACTATGCATCAAGTTAGCAGCCCCCCAGTCTTGGTGAATGAGTGATTTTGTCTGCTAAGTGAGTGATAAGTTCTTCACAGTGAGCAGCAGCTGAGAATTACTTGACCATTCACTGTCTGGAACAGCACAGCTGGACGAAACTTTGCAGACGCTATAGTTGCAGAGCTTCCCTCACCACCACCCTAGCTACCTCAAGAGTCCTTCAAAGCCAAGCTATGCGCATTCAGTTGGCTTCAGCATGAGTCAAGTGTTACTTGTGCTTTAACCACCTATCCCCCTGCTTTATCCATCTCAGGTCCACCATATGCCAGCAGAACCGGTGTCAACAGCACAGTGGAAATGGACACCTGGGTGTAACCATTTCAATGGCTTGGTCAACGTGCCATTCCACAGTTCAGCCAGGCCATTGACAGAATTCAATTGGCTCCATTAATCTCAGGCGGAGGATGAACCTAAGTGGTCTGCTGCCCTGACGGGCACATGATAGCAGGAATTCGGGCTTCCAGAAGATAATGATCTGACCATGACAATGGCGTCTTTGTGACGCCACCAATAATCGGAACTCCATTTGCCAGGCTAGTTCAAAACATCAAGTCCTGCCTCTTGTGTCAGGTTAGATATTACCTGGGTTAGGCCCATGGTTGTCATGGAGGCCACAAGAAGTCTGATCTGGCCCTGAAAGTTTAGCTTTACTGCGACTCCACGCCCCACCCCCCACACTCCTGGGCCTCTGAGGCTGATGCTGTACAGAGTATCTGTTTGGCAACAGCTGAGCCAATACAGGCCCAGCTGCATCATCTAGCCAGGTCTCCATAATACATGTAAGGTCAGTGACTTCATCTTGAATAAAATCAGAGATGATAGCTGTTTTATTAACCACTAACCTTGCATTAAGCAGCATCATTGACAGATCAGGGTCCCCACTTAATTCAGCTCATATATATCCTAAGTCAGGAATGGAAAGGGACAGGGGGAACAGACACCACTTGCCTTTCACTGTATTCATGATACCCTTTTTCTGTCTCCTGCCATATCTTCCTCTGCACAACATGACCCCAATAGGCTGTTTGGTAACTCTTTTCTCCTGTGGGCCTCAACCCCCTGGAAAAAGATGATCCAAAACCAACCCCTATGGTTGACAATTTTTAGAAAGTCCACAGTCCCCGGGGCTAAGGTGGCTAGGGATTATCTCCCAAGCCCAGCATCCATGGAGGCAGTGAAGGACCCCTACTCCTCCCACCCACTTGCCTCTTGTGCAAGAGAGTCCCTTTCCCGCTGCTCCTCTCTCGTCTCTCACCCTTATGGAATGTCATGACACAACACACTGCAGGGGGTGGGAACTTGCAAGATTTGGCAGGGAGGAAGTGTTCCCCTTTCTCCCCTCCTGGGAGAACAAATATCTATATCATGCTTGTTAAACCCAAGACTATCTAGTTGCAGGGAGGGCTTTGAGGATCTGCCCGCAGCTGTAGATGTACATGATACACACTCTTAATATTTTTGAAGTACAGGGTTTGTACAGTAAACTCTGTAGCTGAGAGTTTTATGTAATTTCTGTGTCGGAAAAATGTGCTGCCGAAAAGTCAAATTCTCTCAGGACATGTGCTATGTTGCCGCCTGCTGTTTCTGTACTTGTGCCAGTTGGAACAATTTTATCCTGCAGAGAGAGTTGTAAGTGACAGCATCTTTGCACACTGAAGCCGTATCACCTTCTGCTGTGACCCTGTAGGCCCTTGAAATTTAAGATAGGGTCATGTTAGTACTTAGAAGAGCCTATATATAGGTTCTTTAGAAAGTGATGGTGTTGGTGACTGAATCTTTCTGAATCAGTGTTGATCCCATGTACCAAAAAGTTATTTAGTGGATTCTCCACTTCTGTTGATGCTGTCCTTGAGATAAGACACACAACTGAGATCCTGACCACTTACGGTTACTGCAGATTTCATATAGTAGGGGCATTTAATCTTATTGTTTAGCTCTGTTCAAATTTGCTTATTCACGATCCTCCTTCAATTTCACTCTGTTATGGTCACTTTTAATGTTTTATATACTGTTAGAAGCTGTGCTTCTACCCAGAAGAGTCCTGGGTGACACACTGAGTATTTTCAGATGGACCTGGGGCTGGCCTTCTCCAGACCTGCTCTGGGGCTTGCCGCCCCCAGGTCCAGCCCTGCCTGTGGCCTGCAGTCGGCCTGCGCAGTGCACACCCCCCCACACACCATAGAGCTGCGGTGGATCACCTGATGCTCTTGACTGCTGCCTGCAGCTCTATGGCGTTGCCCAGGGCAACCCCTATTCAAGAGTGGAGCTGCAGTGGCTGTCCGCTGAGCAGATAGGCAGCTACTCTGCTTCTGGCTGGTGCCCTGGGTTTGGGCAACCCACTCTGCTGGCGGTGCTTCGGGATGTTCTGGAGCACCACAAGTGGAGCTGGAGCTGGTCCACCTGCACGTCTGGCAGCTTGCCTTTAGGCATCACCTAGGTGTGAGGCAGAGCAGAGGCGTGGGTGCTGTCCGTCTAAAAGCACCCATTCTTGTTTTGCCTCATAGAAGGGCATACGTTTTTATTGAATGATTCCAGAGTACTTGGAAGAGAGTCTGAGCAAAAGTATTTGGATGTATGAAGCCATATCAAGGCATTTTTAACTTTTAAGAACTGGAACCATGTTCAATTCAAATCTGAAATTTCTTTGAAATTTGGCTTCTGTCTTGAATGCACTGCATTGGAGTAAGTTGTTAAAGGTTCTTTGTTGTTAAAAGTCAATTCTACCCCACCCCATCCCGAAAAGTTATTCTAAAATTTTTCCTTGTGGGAGTGGAACTGGTTTTTGTTTTTTTTCCTCTCCACCTACTTTTAACTGCACCCTCTGTATGTAAAAAATATGACAATACTGAAGTTAATTTTCTGTTATACTAAATAGAAAACGGTATAGGAACAAACCAACCAAAGCAGTGATCTACTTAGCTGGAAAGAATCTTTACACAACAGTGTATAATGGGCTGGGAACAGTTTTCTACCAACAATGAAGCTTTTTCTGCTTTTAGTTGTTGCAGTGTGTGTTGCTAATATCTCTGCTTCAACATATATTTGGAGACTGGATTGTCGGAGAGCATAGGCAGTCCCTGTCACTACTGTTGGGAGACTGAGCCATAAAAGAACCTAGGACATAACATAAGAAAAACAGTAAAAGCTATGTGCTAGTCAACCTCATGGCATCGCTTCTCTTTACAAGCAGTATTTTAAACTTCCCTTTATATTACATGAACTCATAACAAGAGTATTGTTTAAGTCTTCCGGGCCTCATCTGTACTGAGCTTCAGAAGCGTCAGAGAAGGAATTCCATCACAAACTATCAATGGAATGTATACTAAACAATTCATTGTCATGAACACTTCCATGCAGTGACATAAGTCAAACAACTTGAGTCTTAGGATCAGTCCATTAACTTTTTAGTTTTTGTTTTTGGTCACAGTTTTGCCACAGCTCTGCCTTACCTGTTTATAATCTTTTATTTCTAGGAAAAAATGGAGATGAACAAATTGTTGCAGAAATCATGAGGAGATGTTTTTTCCCATCAGTGATAACTACCAAGCCCTGGGAAGGTTTTAATTTTGCTGGCCATGAGATAAAAATTACAGAAGCCACTGACTGCTATGGGGCAGTAGTCTGGCCATCGGTATGGTACCTAAGCAATGCTTTGGTTTTGTCCCCAAGCGTATGCTCCTGTGCTTTAAATTGTTGCATGTGAGATGGATGTTTTATTTTTAAAACCTGTAAAAATTAGGGTAATATTTCTCTGGTTCTGCTTTGAAACCCACAAACCTTTATAGAGTAGACGTGCAGAGGTAGGGAACCTCAGTCATGGGAAACAAATGTGACCTGTAGCTAGATTTTATATGACTGCTTTCCTCATCCCAGTTTTGGCCTCTATCCAGTTCGCTTCCCCCCAAGCACTGAAAAGACTGCTCTCTGGGGAAGACAGTAGAGATGAGGGCATACACACAAGGGTAGGGGACCGATCCATGGCACAAATTCATTATCTGGTCCCTCCTCTTCCTGGGCATATCCCTTAAGCAGCCCAATCCTCAAATTCTGTGTGGCCCTTACAGCTTGTACTAATTTTCTACATTGTACGTGGCCCCTGGTTGAGAAGAAGTTACCCACCCATATCTGGAGCAGAGCAAGCAAGCAAGCAGGGGACATAGATATGTTCACAGAGTCAATCAATGGGATGCCAAGTCCATGGGCTTCCTACTCAGTTGAAGCCCATGGACTTCCTGGACCAAGACCAGGAATTTTATCCACAGGAGCAGAAGCCAGCCACAACTGAAATAATGAAAATAAGTTACCTGTATTCACCTGGGGCACAGTCCTCATTTTCCAGGTGTGCAAAGGGGTTACATATGTGTGCGTTGTGCTCTGAAGTGCTATGCTAGACTTAAGTGGGGGTCTTAAGTCTAGCATAGCCTTAAGACTATGGCTAAGTCTTATGGTTTATGGCTAATCCTTATTGCAAATAAGTTTCTGGCAAATCCTCCTTTGCAGCAATAGGTATTGTTGCCCTATCATTTGCATACTCAGTGCCATCCCCCAGAGTCCAACACAGCACCCTAGCAATGGTTTAGATGTGTGTGGTCTTGACCACTCAAATGCTCCAGATATAGAGGTGCATTTCACACTCCCACAATAGACAGCAGCTCAGTGACCATGGTTATACTGCATAATGATGCCTCTGCATCTGAAGAAGAATTTGCCACCACTTACTCCTAGTGTGGCATTTGGCATGCAAATTGTGTATGCACAACTGTGTGTATGTGGGAAATGAGGATTGCTCAGCTAGACACCCAGGGGTGGTTTCCTAAAGATCATCACCACCATGAGGAGGACCAGGGGAGTTGGCAGCCCTTCCACCGGCACCCCAGCAGCTGACTTAACAAGGCTACAAGGAGCAGGAGAGGCACAGTAGCACCATGGATGCCTACTCAACCCAAGCAGGATTTTGGGAAAAGCAGCATTTCTGGGCTGCTCTATTAGTGGAGGCTTGGCCTCCTTTGTTCATCTGGCATCTTGTAAACGCAAATCCCTAATTAATAAACTTAATCTAAAGGGGCTTGCTACATGACCATATGACTAAAAGGGACATGTTTATATTTTAGCCCCAATTTTGGGTATAGCACTTGCATTTGTTATTCCTAAGGAATTTGCAGCTGATGCTATTTCCCCCACTAGGTGGTTAGGGATTTAGTTGGCAATCCTCACCCCAGGTCAACATTACGATTTCTTGGTATTTATTAAATTAACACTGTACCTAACTATTTTAACTTATGGTGGGTATGGGAATGAGATTGAGAGGGTCTGTAGGCTACTCCAACCTTGGTTGCTACTGGTTTTACCCAGTGGTGGTAGTAAGTAGCACAATTTCCTCAGCCCTATCCCACGTGTATTTTATTATTTATTTGTATTTATTGCTTGTTATGTTATTTTGTAAAAAGGTTATTTCAGTGCAATCAATTGTGTGTCCGACTGCATATCCAGCCGGTTTTAGTTTTTCCTTTTTGTATCATGAGGCATACAGCGAAAGCTTGCCAATAAACAATTGATTGATTGATTGATTAGTGAAGGCAGCATTGGGACAGGGAGGGAGGCTGAGCCCCTCTGCAAAGTGTGCACCTGGAAGGAAAAGATGGCAAATCCGTTACATAAATTTGGGCAGCAGACTCGTTGGGACCAAGTGAATAATGTGTGGATGACTGAAGGAGGGCTTCTTTATTGAGTGCAGCTTGTAAAGAAAACAGATTAAAATGTGCCTGACTGTAACTGGATTTATTCAATTTAGAAACAGGGTTGGATCCAGGCCAATACAGGTCCCATATTGTTTTTGGTTTTTTTAATTGTTATCCGGTCCTTCCCCAAAGGCTCAGTGTTGAGGGCTGTAATAGGGAAGCCTAAAATAGGGGCTGTGGTCCCTTTAAGAGAAGAAAAAAACCAGCTTGAATTTTGGCTAATTACCAGCCAAGCTGGGCAAATGGACTCAACTGGGATAAAAAGGGCTGGGAGCTTAGTTTGAAGGAGGCTGCCGAGAAGATCTAGCTCAAGTTTCTCTCTGGAGACAAGAAAGAACTTGGCTTAAAAGGAGAAGAGCCGGGAATTGGAAAAAAACCCAGTTTTTAAAAGGAAAGTGATCCCAGAGACCCAGTAAGGTAGACATTACTGCCTGTGACACTACAGGTGGGAGCTATCCTTCTATTTATGCCCTGGAGAAAGGGCTTATTATAGCTGGCAGAGTGCCCTAAAGCACCTTGGTGAAGAAGACAAGCTGGCTAGGGAGGGAGGCTTTGGAGCCCAGAGCGCCCCAAAGTGCTTGGGGCTTAAGACTGTGTATTACTAAGCACTGATAGTTTGCATTTATTTATTTATTTATTTTAAAAAAAATTTGTCCCGCCCTTCCCTAAAGAAGGCTTAGGGCGGCTTACAACATATATAAAACATATAAGAAACAGTCTATAAAAACAGTTAAAATACAAAAACAACTCAAAAGCCCCATAAAATCCACCCAAACTACCTCCCCATTTCCCACATTCAACCCTCCACATTTTATTTTCCCAACCCCCCCTCCCCGCCCCCCCAAACTTGTATCCCATCCCCCCCTCCCCTCCTCCGAAGGCCTGGGAGAACAGTCAAATCTTGCAGGCCCGGCGGAAGGCCAACAGACTTGGGGCCAGACGAGCTTCCTCCAGACTTGGGGCCAGAACCAAGGGGCCCTGTGGTGATGAGACAGAGGTAGGAGACGTCTTGGAGCCACCCTGTCAATGGCCTTCCTGAGCAAGATGTTTCAGGCCAGAATGAGTTCATCAACACAGCGGCCGTCAGGGTCTAAAGTTAAATCCCCCAGGGCCTCCTGGAACCGTTGAGGTTCCATCAGCCTCCGGGGGCGGACCATCCTAACTCGTCCATTCCCCTTCTGGGGTTGGTGTGCTAAGAGACTGGCCTGTAGGAGGTAATGATCTGTCCATGACAAGGCCGTGACCCTCACATCCCCCACTACCAGATCACCCGCCTCAAGGGCAGAACAGAACACCATGGATCGGGCAGGTAATAACTTGGGACAAGTCCATGGTGGCCATGAACTCTCGCTCCGCTCCCACAAGGCTGGCATCGGCATGGGCATTGAAATTCCCCAGGGCCAAAGTCCTGGAGGAGTTGAGCACCACCGCCGAGACCAGCTTTGCTAGAGCGGCAAGGGATGCTACTGGGCAGGAAGGGGGTTTTGATGTGCATCAGGCATACAGCTAATTTCCCCAATGCCAGTTGTGCTTTTATAGGATAAGGATGCTGCCCAGCCACAAGGGCCCATAAATAAATTTGAAATGACAACATGGCTGTGAGAATATGGGCCCACAGAGCGTCAAATGTGGGGAACTTCTGCCTATGGTTGCCCCAGAGCAATTTGGTAGGCCCAACACATGGGAGTCATGAGGAAACTTGACATAACCATACATGTAAGATATAGGCCTACAGGGCCTGCAATATCAGGAGCCCTGAACCCAGAAGGGTTATGTTTAATTGAGCATAAAAAATTAATTATGGTAACTTCTTCTGTTTTTCTTAATGGATGAGTCCGCATATGTTCATCAAATATTCCTGTGTGAGGTGAGCACTCACACCAGCATTGTGCACGGGCCAAAATTCCCTGGATCTGACACTGTTCAGAGATGTGAAATAAGATGTATAAAGTAGTTGTAGATTATTCAAATGTCAATAATAGCTTTAAGAATGCCGAGCGGAATTTCGGTTTTTGTTAGAGGTTTCTTTTTCATATATTGAGTTTTTTATTGTTTTCATTACAGGCTCTTGTTCTGTGTCATTTTTTGGAAACTAACTCAAATCAGTACAACCTGGTTGACAAGAATGTCATTGAAATTGGATCAGGAACAGGACTAGTCTCTGTTGTAGCCAGCTTACTTGGTAAGTAGATGGCACTGCTTTGCTGGTATTGGAGTCTCCATTCAGATTAATATCCATGGCTATTGGGAATGTACTGTAAACGGTTTTGTTCTTGCATGTTGTCTGGCAGCAACAGAGAGAGAGAGAGAAGCTGAATTCTGCAAGTCTTTCATCCACCCAAGCAGCATCAAATTGCCACCTCCATAAAATTACTTTCCCCCACTTTAGAATTTCTTGTGGAGATAGGTGCCATCCAAATTTTAAGCAGATGTCTGTGTATCATTGCTCCTATTAGGCCTAGAGGTCAATGCATATAGAAGAAAAACTCTTACAAGGGAAGTTCACTTTCTGATTATTACCAAATAATTGCTGATTGCTGAGTCATCTCTTCTTTCATGTGTTTTTTTCAGTGACTTGATAATTTCTTTTCCTTTGAAAATAGTCTTCATCTATTTTCCATTCTGTTGTTTCTTCCATGATAGTCTGTTCTTCAACAGCTTAAATTGGAATCAGTGTTTAAATAAGCTTGTGCAGGTATGACTGGAAACAGAGAGCCAGTGTAGCCTAGTGGATAATGTGTTCAGACCTGAACCTGGAAGATCTGTGTTTAAGTATTGTGTTAGCTGTGAACTCACAGGTTGTTTTCAGCAAGTCTCTCAGCTTCAGCTCCCCATCTGTGAATAATAATAATAGACCTCGCAGGATACTCGTGAGTTTGAACTAAATAAGTGTTTTAAAGCATTTTGAATACTGAAAACATTAAATGATAGCTAATAAGAATAATAAAACAGTATATAACTTGCACAATCTTTTATTACTCTATGGGAAAATCAGTGGCGGCTGGTGGGTTCTGAGACTGGTGGGGCGGTGGGCAGGACCAGCAGTGGGTGGGGCCAACCCAATGGTAGGCGGAGCAAACCTTAAAATTGCACACTTGCATTATCGTGATCCATGGAACAGAACATGCACACAAGGATACACATACATCTTAGATTGTAAGCCCACTGGGCAGGCACCCGAGTCCAATAACCGGAATGGTTTCAATGGCAGGAGTACAATAGCAGAGAAAACAGAAGTACCAGAACAGCTACCCTAGATTATGGAAATTTCCCAATACCTTACTTAAGGTGCAATTCAAGCAACATTACAATATCTGAAATAGGTCACAACTGAAATGCACAGAAAATGCTGCAAAAACCAACAGGATTATGTGAAATACTAAATGGCACTCCATAAAGGCCGCATAGAGTTTTACAGAAGGCAAGGAGGCATGCACAGTTCAGGAGAGGGCAGGAAGCACCCACCATATGGCATTCAATGAAAGGACACACCAAAATGCATGGAAAGTGCAGGAAAACAGGATTATGTGGAATCCTAACATGCACACCAATTGGTTCCTGAGAGGGAAAAGATTCCACACCTCTGATATAGCAGAATCCTCCCTAGTTCAGTCAGAGTGGAGCTAGAACCACTATGGGGAACATCTACATATAACACCTTTAGTGACTTTGGGTGGCATACACAATCAGCAAGGTAGCATGAATAAAAGCAGCAACAAGACTGGACAAAATAAGGATCTACTCAAAATACAACACATCTTTCCTCAAGATAACAATGAATCCATTAACTAGTTTTCATATTTATAAGCCTTGACACGTCCTAATGTCTGATGTCTTCAGTGGGCAGTAGCTGCAGTATGTAACTGCTGGGAGGTTATTTCATCCATATGAAAAGCGTATTAAAAAGAGAAAACTTCAGTTATAAGTAGTCTAAAGTGAATTGAGACAGAAGGGTTATATTATGCAAATTAAATGCTGCAGGTTAACATTTTCAGAATTCGGTATTGTGGTGAAAATATAACAGTATCATGGGGTAGATTTTCAGCAGCAAAAGTGGCAAGTAAACATCTAACTCCAGGGGCGGATTGGCCATTGAATCCACCGGGAGGATTCCTGGTCATGCTGTCTTTTTAAAAATTATTCTTAACAAACAAACCAAAAAAATTGTTGGTCCTGACCCCTGTAGGGTTGGGTTGGGTTGGAGGGGAGGGCTTACCTGACTCTCCCTCCTAGTAGCACTGCAGCAGCAGCAGCAGCAGCAGGGACAGCGATCGGGCTGGGAGATAAGGCTGTTTGTTTACAAACAGCTCCTGCCCATGTGCTGATCAGAAGGTTGCTACCTTGTAAAGAAGGTTCTTCGAGATGGCT
>QEPC01010024.1:251760-271834 GCA_003113815.1 Sphenodon punctatus
TCCTTCAAGGCTGTTCCTTAATTGTGTTCCAGTGCAGCATTACTACAGGTGCAAGGAATGATGCCTTAATATACAATAATGTAGATATTGAAGTCTGGTATCAATTCTCCCCTTAGTCTTCTCTTTGCTAAGCTAAACACAGGGCATGTGTAATACTAGTGCAGCTGATGTAGGAATGAAGAAGCCTTACTGTAGGATGCATAGCAAGGGACAGAGTGATTTTTTTGGTTGGGAGCCACTGAGCACTGAAACGGAGTGATTTGGGGAGCCAGAGCACTGAAATGAGGGCCAGTACCCACCCAGTGGCAGTCTCCCCCCTGCCACCCCCCATAACCTCCCGCTCACCCCTGCCAGGCTGCTGAGGATCTGAGTCTGTGGACTCAGCTCTGATAGGCCCCAAATCTGGTACACTCTGCCCGCCCCAAGGCACGTCCCCTTGGCCCATTTTCGGCGCCCCGGGGGCTTTGCCACCGGCACAGGGCCACTAACACTATATTTTCCCGGGCCACTTTGATTTCCCAATCCGCCCCTGCCTAACTCCCATGGAAAAGCAGTGGAAATTAGGCTCCTGAGTGTCATTGAAAAACAACCAAAATAAGGCTCATTTTCCCTCTTAGTATGAAATGAGAACAGATTTGTGTCATCTTAAACTCTCGTGACCCAAACAAAGAATGTCCTTGGGAATACTTTATTATATTGCCTGTTTGAATGTTAACAATAATTATTTTGAAGTGGTCAAGCAGTCTCAGTTTACTCATTGTAAGTTAAAATGAGCTCCGCTAAAGTAGACCAAAACAGGCAACGGATTTGGCCTATGCCTTTTCCAGCATTGCTGGTTAAGTGTCATCTCTCTGAAATGTGAATCATGCATATCCCCCCAAAAAGGTTTGACCATAAGGTGGGTTCTGCAATGTGTCATTGACACAGTAGCCTCATATTGCAAAATTTTAAATAAGAACCAACTGGCTGAGATTTTTAGGTGTACCTCATGTTTAGTGGTTTGCATGGAATTAAATGTTCTACTGCCTGTTGGTGGGATTTTTTTTTTGGTTTGGTGGGTTATTTTGGTTAACTAAATATTTTTTCCTCCTTTTCCATTCTGCCCACATCCCTCCACCCAGTCCTGCCCCCATTCTGCCCACACAGTGCACACACCTTCCCATAGTCCCCGTTCTACCTCCCCAATCCCATCCCCCCAGGCCTCCATTCTGCCCACACTCCCCCACCCATCCCAAGAACCTCAAGCCCACCCCACCAATCTGCCCATGGGGGCAGGGCAGGACAGGAATATTTAAGAGGAGCCAAAAGGCCCCTCAAAGCCTTACAGGTCAGTCAGGAGGAGTGGAGATGAGCACTAGCAACAGCATGCAGCATGTGGTGATCCAGCCTGCCTTGTGACTGCTGGCAGTGCCAGCACAGCTCCTGCTGGCTCTACCTCCCTTCTCGCTTCCCCCCCCCCCACAGCAAAGAGTGAGAGTTCCCTGGGTGTCTACTTGTGCACTAAATGAAACTGCTGTACTTCCTCTCAATGAAACAGTTTGTTCTGTAAGTGCCTACTGGCACTTACAAACAGGTGTCATTGATGCAGTATGGACGGCACTCCTAGCCGCCCATACCGCATTACTGGGAGAACTGTACTGTTTTGTCCCTGAAGGCTTCCTTGCTTGACTCCCCTGAGCCCACCCACTGACACATGCAGCACACTGCTGCTTTAGCAAGCAGCTCTAAGAACAAAGCGGCACTTACGCATGTGTAGAGATGGTGCATGTGCAGTTTACTAGCACAGCATCCCAGACCTGGAAGTGCGGGCGCGCCACAAGCCACTTCAGTGGCAGAGGCAGTGCAGCACAGCTTGCTTCAGTCTGGCAGACGGGTCAATTTGCTTCTAAAGAAAAAAGTGGCTGATGGTGATGTGATATGGGAGTCCTGGGGCCAGGAGGGACAGTGCCCTTGATGCCCTAAGGGGGCCCACCACGCCTGATGGGAAGAAAAGAATCACTCAAGTGATTCTCAGATTCCAAGTCAACTTTGGGTTTGGCCAGGCATAACACACTTAAACACAGGCTAATCCATTGTTTTGAGTTTCCCATGTTATGCAATAGAGAGAGTGAGATTTTAAAATAACGTCAGGATGGATGTGGATTAGACATATAACAAATGTACATACATTTTACGTATGTCTCCCTCTACGCTGTTGAAGAGAATTGGGTATCCATGTGTAGGATATAGATACAGAGGTGGTTATACATAGATGGTACATGTATATGCTATGTACGGATACCTATTCTTTTCGCTATGCGAGGGTAGAGGAAGACGTACATACGTTTGTTGTACGTAGTCCATCTATGTGTACAGGCTGTATTATCTACAAGGGCTGGGAGCCAGGACTCTTGGGTTCTGTGAGAGGGCAGTGGGGGCTAGTAGGTTAGAGTGGGGGGTGGTCTGGAAACCAGGGCTCTTGGGTTCTCTGGGGGCTACAGGCTGTGCTAGTGTGTGTCACTGATGGGAGCTGACCTGGAACAGCTTGCATTGGGGTAAATGCTGCTGGAGAAGAGGCAGCAGCCACGGGCTTGTTGTGCTGGTGGGTCCCAGAGGTGAAGGGGCCAGAGCTGTATGGCGCCTGGGACAGGCTGCAGTGGCTTCCCCGCTCCTGAGAGAAATTCCCTTGTTAAAAGTCCTGGAAAGTCCCACCAAAGTCAGTCTATTTATTCTACTTTACTGTTGTAGAAAGGGGAATTTAGTGAATTCCCCTTTTAAAAACCATGGAAATTATAGGATTTGCTTTCTTGTTTCAGCCCTAATTGGCAATGGGAAGACAGGTGCTGGGAGGGATGTATATTGGGGGACAAGCCTGAGAGGTGGGTTATGTATATTCATGGAGAAGGCTGTGGCGCAGCCAGGGGTGGGGAGAAGTTTGTATGGGGAAGGGGTACCCAGGTGATGAGGGGGTATATATGGGGGGAGCAGGTTAAGAGATGGGTGATGTATATTCAGGGACAAGGTTTGGGGGGACAGCCAGGGATAAGGGTGAAGTGTATGTATGCTTTTGTATGTGCTTCCAGTTGCCTTGGGGAAATGGGACATCCAAGTATTTGGGGTGGGGGTGTATGGGTATGGGATGTGTACTGGGAGACCAGACTGGGGGCAGCCAGGAGAGGGGAGCAGTGTGTGTATGGGCAACAGGCAACCACATGCTGAGAGGGTGTATATTGAGGGACAAGGCTCAGAGTCAGCCAGGGGTGGGAAGCTGTGTGTTTATGGAGAAGGTGCAGGGGAGGGGGAGGAGGTTATGAGGGGGAGAAGGCTGAGAGATGGGTGATGTGTATTCAGCGACAAGCCTTGGGAACAGTCAGGGGTGGAGGGGAACTATATGGGCTACGGGAAGACAGGGATCAAGTCCATAATACTGGGGCAGGGAGGAGCTTGCTGTCTCTAGCTTCCGTATTGCCCGCAATCTGCAGAGGAAGAGGACTGGGGCTGAAAGACCAACGCCAAGTGTGGAGCTATGTTGTAAGTGAGCACAATATGCGAGACTATACAATGTCTTTACTGCTTGCATGGTGCTCAAGACGCGAATCTTAACTCACAATTTCCATGCTTTCTGGAGCATGGTTGAGTTTGTCAGAGCCTTAACTCCTCTTAAACAAAAGGTTTTATGATCCTATTATATATATTATAATTCAAGTGCAATTAATTGGTGCACATCTCAACAAGACTTTCTACAGGAACACTGAGAGATCCTTACTCAGATAATGTTTTGTGTAGTGAGATTTTGAGAAGAGGTTTCTTCTCTTCTTGAACTTTACTTAAGAGTAACACCCTCACTACTCTCTACTGTCTCAGGGGCACATGTGATTGCCACGGACCTGCCTGAAGTCCTGGGAAACCTTCAGTACAACGTTTCCCGAAATACAAAAATGAGATGCAAGCACCGACCACAGGTTAGAGAATTGTCCTGGGGGGTTGACTTGGAGAAGAACTTTCCCCGGTCGTCATGGCAATTCGACTACATTCTGGCTGCTGATGTAGTGTACCACCACTCCTGCCTGGAGGAACTGCTCCTCACCTTTGATCACCTGTGCAAAGAGGGTACTGTTATCATCTGGGCCATGCGATTCAGACTGGAGAAAGAGAACCAATTTGTAGGGCGATTTCAGGAACTATTTCACCTGGAGGTGATTGCCAACTTCCCCACTCTAAATATAACCTTGTATAAAGCAATGAGAAGAGTCAGGAGGAAAATGTGATTCTGTATCCTGGTTACTACGTATGTGTGTACATGTGCAGGGAGATGGAATGGAGGTGGTGTGGGATTGGATGACTTTGACTCATGACAAAGCGACACCTGGTTTCAATTTGAAGTTGCATCAGGTGAAGTTTAAAGACATTTGGGGGGTAAACTGCTAGTGTTATATCATGAAAGCTACATTCAATCTCTTACATGAAATAGAAGCCCAAGTTAGATTTATTTGTTTTGATTTTATCCCACCCTATCCCCAAAGGCTCAGGGCAGCTAACAAGGGGGGGGGGGGGGGAGAGATAAAATCCAATATAATACCCATAAAACCTCATAAAATGCGGATAAGACCTCCCCAGACCAGAGAATCTGACCCTGCTTGTTAAATGCCTGCCCAAATAAATACATCTTGCACTGTCTTCAGAAGATGCCCAGAATAGGGCCTTATATCTGACCATGTGTGGGTGGTGATTGACCTTGATAGTCCTGACTTTTGAGTGCTTTTTGTGCAGCATGAATGTTTTTCACAAGGGTTTTTTCTTTTTTAAAAATGTTGTTAATTGGCATCGTGGGATGCAGGCCTGTTGAGAGAAATGTGGGTCCCTGGCACATACGGTTAGCTGGGGGCCAACTACCTCCCCTCCCTATGTCATAAGTTTTTAAATCTATTTTTGGAGATCATATTGGCACTTCATTTACACATACATTTCCTGCAATTATTATTTTATTTTACTCATCGTATTTTAATGTATAGTAAAGTTTAGGTTCTAGGACAATCTTATCTCCATTCCTGCTTCTGTTTCCCTTCTTTTGTCAGGGCTGGAGGGGTGTATAACTTGTGCAGCTGTAGCGTTGCTACCAACAGCTTCCAATTGTAGTTTAGAACAGTGTCTGGTAGCATCAACTGACCTTAGGAAATATACTTAAAATAAAAGCCATGGAGTCATATGGTGGCATGCTGGTATTTTCCCCGCCCACACTGTCTGCATTCTCTCTTGTTTAATAGAGCCTGCAGGATACTAATTGAGACTGGACAAAGGGTGGAGATAATATCCTGTCGGGAAAGTTTTCCATTGATGAAGGACTGGAATATGTGGTGGGGGTGTTGTCTAATGTGTGGTTTCTCTCATTCTTTGCCATCCATTTCACTCTCTCACGTCCTCTCTTCACACAGTGAAGCCTCTAGCAAAACATATTGGGCAAACACTACATTTTGTGATCCAGATAATTCAACTTTATAATTCAGCATGTTCCAAGTAATTTAAAAACAAACAAACAAACAAAACACTTGAAATCCCTGGAGTTTTGGCCCTGTTAAAATACCTTCTTATGGATTTCTGTGAGCACCACGGTGTAGTTCAATTGCTATCAAAGTTGAAATGTACTACTTCACTGCCACCTAGTGCTCGTTTAGGAAACCAACAACCTATTCTTTAAGTTTGTGCAGAGCATTAAAAAAACAAAACAAAAATCCAACAAAAAACAAAAGAACCCAACAACAACAACAAAAAACCCAACCCACTTAGCATTTTTTGAATGCACTTGCAAAGCAGTCTTTTACTCTACACCCATCTGCAACATTTATCTGTCCACTGAGCCTACCATTGCACTAGGGGACAGACAGAGGTTTTGGTTTTTAGGAAAGGCTAGTGAGAGAGACAACTCTCCTTTGGGGCAGGCACCCGTTGTCTCTTGATTCACCTTACAGAAAGCATGTGCAAGAGCTTTTCATTGCAGGAAAGCAAAACTAGCTGATTGACTCAGGCTCGGTGCAAAGTTCAGTACATTTAGAAAAGTTTGATGAAGGATAATTGTTCCAATAGGGAACAATTGCCTGCCCTGACCCTGCTCCAGCCTGGATCTGGTCCTGCTGCACCCACTTCTGGCCCCGATCCCTCTTGAATCCTTACATCCTGAAGGAGATCCTAATGAAAGCTGAGGCCACTTTGGATGTTTCCAGGTTCCTTTTAATGATACAGGCTTTTTACTACAGGACCAGTAAAAGTCAGCTCTGTGTAGAAACCGGAGTGGACAGTGTTGGTGGTTAATACATATAGTAAATAATAAGTCCCTGTGTAGTACAAATCCAAGTCACTGGACGAAAGGTTCCCTTAAGGAGAAATGAACTAAAAAACTTTCCATAAAACGTGACTTGCATTTTTATTAATGAGTGAGGACAGGAACACATCATATGTTTCAAAGGGGTAATCAATGGCTCTTATACACTATTCAGTTCTTAAGTGAAATCCCAGTTCTTTAAGCCCCCCCTTTGGAATTGTGTGGCTCCAGGACTGGGCTTATACTTTAATATTACTCTGGGTGCACGCATCTCGGACCAGCAAAACTTCCAGTGACTGGTGGTTCTGTTCTGGACTTTTCCTCTGCAATGATTGGCAGTTTATTTGCCCTGACCACTGAGAAGTTGGAAGTTACATGCCACATTTGCATGCAGAAGTTATTTCAGTTCTCTAATCCTTCTTGAATAATGTTGGGGATGGCTGTGATCCCAAGGGCAAATACTCCACCAGCTATAGTTTTACTATTATTTTGATTGGATTCTAAGGCCTTGGTTGCAACCATTTTAAATTTTTTTTTTTTTTTAAAGACAGTCTAGTACTTATGCAAACTATTGTACTGATAAGACACTGATTTATTAACATACTATACAATTGCACCCTGTTTAGTCTAGTCTAAGGCTCTGCAATATAAGTTGTAGAGTGGATGGCTGTTGTGGAGTCCTGAAAAGCTTTGCAGGTGGGAAAAGGCTCCAATCTGTAAAGACTTCTTGTGAGATGATGGCGCAGGAGAGAGGTTTTTCTCAGTTGTAATAGGACTGGATGGAACAGCCAATTGGTTTCACATACACTTTGTTAGGTTGAATACATACTGAAGGCTGTAGTGTAGGGCTTGAGCTGGCAAAGCACTTGAGTATTGAGCTATCCAATAATTTTGTGTGCAGAACGGAGTGATCTTTAGTCATAATTTCCTTACCTTAAATGATGTGCATTTAAATCTTAAATTTAATTTAATTTATTGCATTTCATTTATTGTATTTTAACTTTGTCTTGTTTTTCTGTACCCAGTGACTAATCACAAATGTTTGCCTCTGCTATTAAATGTTAATTATTTAGATAGATCAGGATTTTCCTAGTCCTATTTTTGCTTGTACTGATAATTTGTTGGTCTCTTGCTTCTCCCTCTTCCAATTTGAATATTTTCTCTCCATTGACTCATTGAGCAAAATTTTCAAATATTCCTAAATCAGAATCTTGCCTTTGCAACAAGAACATACGTTGGTGAGCATTTTGGGGCGAGAACAACTATTGCAGCATGGTGGCCCTTTGATAGATCTGAGGCAGCCCCCCTGCACTTGGTTAGTTTTGTTTGAATAAGATAGACACTTCCTTGGGTTTTATGATGACCATCTTGAGCTCTGCCTGAGTAAGAAGTTGGTAGGAGCCACAGGTAAGGAAAGGTAGAAGAGGCCAGCAAGAGCCGAGGCCTTAGGTCTGAAGAAAGTAGAGGATAGAGAGAGACCAAGATATAGAGAAATCTGGGGAAGAGTGACTAATATAGGAAAGTGATCACGTGAAACCCAGAGTGGTAGGTCGCCTCTCTCAGAGAGGCGACCTACCACTAGGCCCAATCTGATGGATTTAGTGTCCTCCCTCAGCGATTGTTTCCTTCAGCCAGGGGGTGGTTACAGTAAGAGGAAGCAATGTTTGACATGCCAGGTAGGTTGAGGGATACAACCTCTGGGAGTGAACAGTGTTGTTATTATTATTAGCAAGCATTTATATAGCGCAAGCAATGTACCTGGTACTTTACAAAGTAATGGAATAGATACGGTCCCTGCCCTAGGGCTTACAATCTGAGAGATGGGGGGTGGGGAGACGAACAAAGGGGAACAGAGGGAGAGACAAGGGCTGCTTTTAAACGAGTAGGTTGCCATTGCATGATATTTCAAAATCCCGCAAGGCGGGATTAGATGAGACACTAGTTTGGGATCATGCACGTAGAAGGCGGTCGCACGTTGTTTGCAGACCGTGAATTAAATACCTTGATTGTGAGGTATTTAATTCGTGGTCTGCAAACGGTGACCTGCTCATTTAAAAGTGCCCAAGGAGTGTAACATTCACGAAGATGCGAGGTCCCAGGTGCATGTGCTTGGCTTGGTTACATCGAGAATGATGGCTGGCTGGTCTGTGTGGTGAGGATATGAGTACACAGACCTCAGGTAACAGATTGTACTGGACGGAGGGTATCAGCAGGAGTTAGGAGAGGGGAGCGAGGAGTCGGGGAGGGCAGAGCGGAAGAGATGGGTCTTGAGGATTATGACCTGTTGTGTACTTCTCTGAAACAACCGAGATTTGTTTCAGAAAAGCAGTTGGTGGTTGTTTGAGACAGCATGCTGAGCTGACCCAGTATGGCCCTTCTGATATTCTTATGTTTTGAGTTTCTTACCAAAAATGAATTCTGACTGGCAACATTGTATGACATTACATCATGGTGTTGCAGAAACACTTTTGTGCCTCTGATGGGTCCATTTCGCACTAGACGCCCTCCCCCCATGCCCATGTGTGGGAATGGGTGGGTGGGTGGCACCCGTGTGACTGCTGCAGGGGGTGCGTGGGGGTGTCTGCTTGCTCCCACGCTCCACCCATCACCCACACATGGAGTCACTGGTCAAAACGGCGATGGCAAGGTGGGTGGAGATGGGTGTGCATTTGTGTAAGAGCCGCCCATGCGCCGCACACCCACCATGGTGCACACCCGTTCCCCCCCACACCGCGACCTGTTTGAAAAGGGCCATGCTTCAAGAATGGGGGAAATGCAGACTGCAAACCCTTTGTTGGATAATCATAATTCTGTTCACTGTCACTGCAAGAGCTTTCAGCATTCTGAAATTGCAATTCAAGGTCTCCGTCTTGATCTGCTATCTCATTCTTGTGCAAGCCAAGCAAGGTGTCCAGCATCAGTCTGCCTATTGCACTCTGTACTGATGTTGCTTTAAGTCTTAGCATGAATATGCTCAAAAAGGCACTGCACTTGAAGAAGGCTGTGGCAAACTGGGGAGGAATTCAGAGGAGAGAAATGGGATAAAATGCTAACCATATGAAGAAAGGTTGGAGGAAGCAAGTAAGTTTAGCCTAGAGAATAGGGTAGACATGGTTTTGAGTTGCGTTAACAGGTCCCAGTAGCTACTTATACTGACGGGCAGGGGGAGGCGACAGAACAGTCCAAGCAGGTGTTACAATAAAACTCCCCCCCCCCCCCCGCCCCCATCTCCACGCAACACAGCCCAGTTTCATGATAAAGGGAATGGAGGAAAAGAGCTAGGAGGAGAGGTTGAAGGAAATGAGAGTGTTAGCCTAGAAAAACAGGACTGAGCAGGGACATGATCATAATTTTCAAATATCAAAGGGTGACAGTCGTTCTCTGTAGCCACTGAGGACAGGACAGAGGGAGTGGGCTTGAATTAAAGGAGAAAAGATTTAAGCTAAACGTTAGGAAAAATTTCCTAACTTCCAGGGCAGTTAAGCAGCAGAAGAACTTGGAAAAGGAGATTGTGGAAGCCCCGTCATGGGAGGCCTTGAAACCTAGTCATCTCTCTCAAAAGTCTGGCCTGCTTTAATGCTGGTGGGTGGTCTAAATAACCTTTGAGTTCTCTTCCAGACCTATTGTTCTATGAGGGCAGTTTTCGAATATCTAAAAGATTATCACAAAAAAGATAAATATTTGTTTCCCGCTGTGTCAGAAGATAGAACAAGAAGGAATGGGCCGTAAATTGCATTAGGCTCCCTAACTGTAAGAGCAGATGAGCAATGGAACTGGTTGCCAACTTAGGGAGGTTTGTGAAATCTCCTGGATGTTTCTGGGAATACATCTGCCTGTGGTGCTGCAGGTAATGGATATCCTACTTTGGAGTAGGGGTTTGAAGTAGATGACGCTTGAGATCCTGTTCCAACCCAATAATTCCAGGGCAGCTAGGGGTATAGCTATGCTTGACTTAAAGGAGCATAGTTATTTTTATCTGGATACATTTCATAGACAGTCCCTGCCACTGATGTGGAGAAGGAGGTCAAAGGAGGGCTCATGGATGGGAACCTCTAAGGTAAGTGCTGCATAGAAAGGCCATCATCAGTGGGGAGGTGAAGCTGATCAGGCAAACTATAGAACGTATGCAACTTTTAAAGGCACAAATCCAGGTAGAACACATTAGTGTGATACAAGATAAAACCAGCATACCAATCTTTGTGGTAGTAGTAGTAAGAAAATAATAGTGATTGGTTTAAGACCAACAGCTCCACTTTACTTAATAGTTGGCTGTTGCAGAACCAATCTAAACTTCTCCTAGGGGGGAGTGCACAGGCACCACGAACTCTTTACAGCAGGAACAGGAAAACATTGAAATAACAAACTCTAAAACTTACTTCTCCTTTCCCTCTTTTTGCTTTTTGAACTTACAGCTATAAATGTTCTTGCTGAAGTAGGTAATTTGTCTACCTGTGGAGTGGTTCTGAAGAGACCCTCAAACCTTCTGCTTCTGATGAGTCGACAGAAAACTCCTCATCTGTGCTGATCAGATGTTTCTTAGCAAGATCCAGTCAGTCCAAGTTCAGAATGAAGATACTAGTTTCCTCTTCTGTACCTTAAACAGTTGCTTCTACACCAATGCCAAATATTAGAGCAGTCTGTCAAAAATTTCCAAGAATGTATGCCAGCCAGGGGCCCTCCTACGCTCTGGGCCCTACCCCCTCCCATAGGCAACTTGAACATTTGTACAAGCTCTGCATGCCAGAGAAAAGTTGGGGACAACTTAAGGGTCTTTTCAGAATCGGGGAGGGTATGAGAGAGTCCAGATCATGAATCCATCCCATGTCCATGGGTGTATGCTCTTGTCTCTGCTCCCTTCCACTGAGTTTGCTCTTTCAGTGCTTGAGGAGAAAACCTTGATCCAGGGGCCAGATTCAAGAATTGGGAATAAAAAGCAACTGTGGGATGGATTTGGATCACAAACTGAAGGTTCCTTACCCCTTTTGTAGGCAAATCCATGCACAAGCAATCTGACTTCTTCAAGCTGAAATTCGACAGGGTTCCTTTTCCAACTTGTCATTTCTCTCCTGATGGCAATGTCATCCCTAGCATCTTGAATTTCCATCTCTGACCTGCCCTAGGGAATCAGGCAATGCAGATTTGAGGAGAGAAGCCCAGTCAGGAGTGTGGGGAATCACGCTGATTCCTGTATGCTATGCATGTGCTGTTCTCTTCTGTGGACAAAAGCAATTTCAGGACTGCCAGTCAGTCATGATTCATTAACATTTACTGAGAATGGGAGAGCTTTTGTCTAGTGGACTGGCCATGAAGATGGGAGGCTTGGCTCTTTTCCTGATTCTGCCACTGACTCACAATGTGGCCATGTCCATGTTGCTTAACCTGGCTCTTCCTCAGTTCCCCCAGCATATAACATAGGGATGATAAAGCTTTGCCTCCTTTGCTTTGAGAAGAATCCCTGCCCCAGTCATTGTAACATAGGGTGACTTCTATCTGGCCTATCAGTTGCCCAAGGAAGGAAACTACAGGGTAAAGGTGTTGGCTCCTCACAGCTTAGCTGCTTTGTCTCTTAATTAACAGCAGTTACAACAGCTGTACATCTCCTAATATCCAGTGTAGAAATCGGCATGCGTTATTAATTGTGACCTGCTTGGTTGGCCTTGGGAATTAACCTGTTGCAAAGGAAAGAGTAAAAACAGGTCTTGGGACAGAACAAAATAAAAAAATAAAAAACGGAATCAAACCAACCAACTCAGCAGCCCTAACCTCCCCTACTTGCTCCCCATCCCTCCCAGCCAGGATTGTAGCTACCATGGAGCAAGGGGGCTCAGATGAGCCTGGATTCTAGGGGGGTGGGGGCTCCTACAAGTGGTCTGAGCACTGCTAGGAAATTTTCACCATTGGCAGGGGAGGGAGCAGGGGCAATACTCTGCTTCCAGCCATTCTCAACTTTTCTAGTGGTGCTCAGGCTACTTGCAAAGGGGTCCCACCAGGAAGGAAGTTTTCAGAGTGGGCAGGGATGGAGTGCTGGCTCCGCTGACTCTGGGGGGCTTCACTAGGAGCCAAGGCGGCATCACATCCTATATAGGGGGAGGCCAAGGCTGGCCAAGAGGCAGAGCCTTGGGAAGGAAGGTCACGGTTGCGGAAGACTCTACCCCCTTGTCTGTAGGGGGGCCCATAATTAGGATAGGAGCCCGGCCCATCTCAGCCTTGCTATGCCACTGCTGTCAACAACCTCGAAGTCACTTTCTCTACAGTTTATCCCAAATGGAACACGTGTTCATTGTCTCAGAGTCCACCACCAACTGTAGTGCAAAGCTACACTGCAGTCATTCCATCTCTCTAAAATCTCCCACGCTTTGACATGCATTCTGTAGTCCCACGCAGTAAGTACAAAATTCTGCCTGCATCCTACTGTCAACAAGTAAGTGACAGACTAATTGTCCTGTAACTCTGGGGGAAATTCTCAAGCCTTTTAAAAAAAAGTCATTCTCTAGTGACTGAATTAAGAAGAGCAATCAGCGGTTTCTCCTGTAGATATTCAAGGAGGAGTCTGGAAGGTCAGGAGTTCAATTCTGGCTTATGTAAAGGGATGCTATACATATATGTGTTCTTTAAACTTTTAAGTTCGCCTTTTTCAGCCCAGTTCCAATGTGAGGCAATAGGATATTGCCCAACGTTAAGCTCGCAGTGGATGGGTTATTGGAGAGTCCACATTGGGATGTCACAGAATCTACACAGAATTGGACCATCAGACAATGGGGCTGTGAAGAAACCTGCACAGGAGAAAACTCTTACAGGTACCTGGAGTGTTTGAAAAATTAAGGGTCAGGAAGGACAACATAGCCTAAGAAGTGCTATGGTAGAATTTTGAAATGGAAATTAGAAGTCCAAGGTTCAGGTCTCTCTTATATAAAAGGATATTGTATGTATCTGTGATTTTCACTTTTTAAAGGTTTCCGTTTTTCAACAAATGTTTGTTTTTAGCCCACACAAATTTAAGCAATGAACTAGATGAAATCTGAATGATTAGTTTTTTTAGAAACGTAAATGACTCCCTTCAAGCTGTCTCAATGTCTCTGATTTTGAGTGTCATTGACACTGTTCCTAATGTGTGTCATGCAGGGGTTGAAAGGTGTAATTTCAATTTTCTGGTATCCTAACCTGCATGGTCATGGGTGGGTGGGGAGAAGTAGGCAAGGATTAATGAAAGGAAGGGAGAGATGATACTGTGGGCTCTAGGAGGGGAGAATATAGAATTACATTCTCCCAGGAGGATCAGCAACTATCAGTCATGGAAGAGCTACCAGCTGGAACAAAGCTGCTGCATCAGCCCTCAAGAGATGTGGACCTGGTAACATCCTGCCAGACTTAAATGTTTGTTTTCCCCAGGTAAACAGTTTTAACTCTCTTTTTGCTCTTTGCTCCCTCCTTGATATCTAAAAGCTTTTCCATCTTTATGTTTTCATTCTACTACATTTTGGATTTTTTAAAAAAAAACCCCTATCCTATCAGGATGTTCACGTCTGATGAAGGGAAATGAAAACTGTGATCTCTCAGAGTTTTCTTAAGGAGTTTTACTGAAAGGTGCATTGTCAACTGTATTTAATTTAAGATTGAAGCTGTTGAAGAATGAGCCCTTTAAATTCATGGCGATAGTATAGCTTACCTTTCATCTTTGATGTGGCTCCAACAGACCGTGGATGCAGCTCCTGTCTCTGGTTCCCATCCAGCATGTCACACTTAGATAACAATCAAGTTTTGGTTACCTCTCTCAAAATAACTTTATAATAAACCAAAAGACTGATAATTACTCAGAGTGGCCACTGGAGGTCACTCGAGGTCTACAAAAACGGGCAACTATTTAATAAATAAATGGATTCCAAAAATGGTTTAAAAACCTGGGCTGTGCAGTTATAAATGGTGTGAAAAGTGGTAAGGGACAAATATATGCTGTAAAGTATGATTTCTGAATGTGATACTTGTCATGGGGGATTATGCCAAGCAAACATGATAAATTGTAATAATAAATAAACAGTGTTAACTCCCGCATCCCACAGCAGTGAGTGTCTACAGTTCTAGGAATGGGAGAACAAAAAGGAAACTAAATTGGCCTGTAGTTTCTTTTCTTTTAACTTGGGATCAGGGTGTTTGTGTTGACACTGTCCGTCTGTGATGCTTCCATTTCACACAACTTATGCTGGGTTTTTTCGTTCTACGTTCCCCGTTCTACCAGTGCTCTCCAACCTGACCACCCATTCAGGAAACACAATCTTAGCCGGTTCGTGTGTGGTTTCTCAGACCTTTCCACACATGCCCACCAGACTGACAAAACACCCCACCTGCTAAGTCAGTAGGAATATCCCCTTGCCCCAACAAAACGGTTATATAGTAAAAGCCTTGACTTTGAAAATTGGTTTTTATTTTTGTATAAAAGGTCTTCAAATTCAGTTTAACAGCCTGAGAATGTTCATACACCCTTCAGTTTCATGGAGTTTGATGTTTTAACGAAGTTAAAGTCTGGGTTCAGCTAGTTTTAAAACAATTGTTCAGTTAAGTTCCATTTTGTTCAAAAGTCACCTGCTAAATCAAATAACATACCTGCATGCTATGTGGTATCACCAACGGATCACAAGTTACAGAACTAGCAAGTGAATGAAAAGAAAATTAACAAATATTAATTGGGTGAACTGAGCTCTGAGAATGGAAATTCCAGTCTGCATAATAAGAATCTGCAGAATTTGACACACATTCTAGTTAAATATTCATTTCAACCTTCGGCCAGAGGTGGTCTGCGTCAACCCCCCTCTTTGCTTTACCCAACCTCTCACTCCTTCTGTGTCCTTTAGTCTGTCAATAGTCTCTCCTCTCTCCTTTCATCGGTTCCTAACAGGCTTACTGTACATGTTAAACTTTGTGCTACAACCTTGAAAAATCATAAATTATTTTAATTATATTTTACTCTGTCAAATATCCAGGTATGTTGTGAGTCTTACAAAAGTCTAGGATCCTTAAACATCTCAACATGACAATTAGTAGTATTGCTGCAAGCGAAAGTCAGTTGGAAGGCAGCTGGTGTCCAAGCTGTCAGAAAAATGAGTAGTTAAAAAGTTGTTTTATAATAGGAAAATCCCCCTATTATTTCTGGACTTTCAGTAATAATTACACTTGTGAAAAGTCGACTTGGCCGTTCATTACACTTGTATCTGTGGTTGCCTCTCAGCAATTCCTTGCCAATACAGACCTCAGATCTGGCCTAAATTTCCCCTATTCTGCTTTTATATTCATTTCTAAGGAGAACTGAGGAAGTGTTACTTGAAGTTAAAAAAATTTTTTAAACTGCCTAAATTGGTTAGGTGCCATTTATTTTCAGTGAGCCACAGGCAACAAATCAATCACACTTTAGAGCAGCATAAAAATGGCTAAAAGTAAAAATTTTCAAAAGCACCTAAATCCCGTTTTTAGAAGTGCCTCAGGCATTTGGGAGAAGATTTTCATGGCAGAAAAAGGCACTTGGGCATGCAGAGCTCCCATTACGTTTCAGCAGAAGTCAGGTACCAGGCAACACTTTGGCCTTGGAAAACCTGCTACTTAAAGGTCTTAACATTTCTGAAAATGAGATTTAGGTACTTTTGAAAAACTTGCCTTTAGTTAATTTCTTGCTGCACCAAGTCTGGTTAATTTGAGGTAAATTCCAGTCCATAAATCAGTCTCCTGCAGGTTTGTAAGGTGCTAGAAAGCTATTAGTTCAAACACCATTGATCACTGCTGTTCCACTGCAGCTGTAGTGCTGTACTTAACTCAGAAGAGGCTAGGGTTGTCCACCCCTCTTTGGCTATGATGACATGACCAAGAGTCTCTCGGCAGACCCTCTTCAGGTTATCTGTGGTGTTGGAGGTGGGACAATGTGAGAGAGGGGGTTGGATAAAGAGGACTTCCTGTCCTTTTCTGACATGGCCACACGCCTTTGGAACATTGCAATGCCATGATGCTCCAAGGAGGCGAGACTGCATTGGAAAGGGGTGGAAAATACCCTTTCCTTTGCTCCCCTGTCAAAGTGTCCGGAAAGGTGGCAACCCTAGAAGAAATGGATCTTGCTGTCTTTGGCCTCATTCTGCAAACACTAGGCATGGGGTTCATCTCATTGACATCAGGATTTTCAATAAAGCAGCAGCGTATATTCTTATTTATTTATGAAGGAGAAAGAGAATTTTAGGTGTTTAATATCTTGAGATTTTCTGGTGAAATTTCTACTATGCTTTATGATGATTTGAAACAGCAGTGTAATGATAACTCAGAGTGCTTCCTAGTTTGTTTATTAATAACAGTAATAATTATTGTTTATATAGCACCATCAATGTACCTGGCACTGTACAATCACTAGAGAAAATCTGTTGTTACTGATGAAAATCTGCTGCAGGTGTCTTTTGAAGCAGCACGCTTGATAACTCCTCTGCTTGAGCTTCCTCTCCTTAATGAAGCACACGTCTAAGCCAAGAGTAACAAGAATGACGTTATTGTTCCATAATATTGTTGTCATTCTCACCCCCCCTAAATGTAATCCCTCCCCTCAGCAAAACAGGGGGTGGGTTTTCTTTCTCTGGGAAATTTCCCCTAAGCCGCTCCTGGAAGTAAAAGCTGCCTTCCAAGTCGGGCTCCTTCTCTTAAAAAGACAGTGATTATGGTGGACTGTAAAGGGAGCACGGACAGAAGGAGCCAGAGGCCTGTGAGCACAAGGATTGCTCCAAGGAGGAGTGTACTAGGCCAGGAGGCCACAGAAGAGAGTGAGGCAGGGAGATGTGGTGTTCGTGGGGGGTATGACCCCTTGCAGGAAGGAGGCAGCGGCACTCCATAAACAAACCGCTTTAATAGGTGTTTGCAGAGACAGTTCTCCGCTGGCTTGTGAGGCGGTGTGCACAGGCAGAGCCCTTTCCCCCACAGCACTGGGAGTGATGTCATACAAGTGCTCCCCTTTAACTCAGGAACCAGTCAGTCCTCACACAGGGGAGACCTTTCAGTTTTCTGCTGTAAGACCAAGCTTTCCCTACAGATCCTTCAAGAAGTGGGCGGCAGACCCCATCCTGGGATCTTAAGTTCCTATGGTACAGAGTGCTCTGCCCTGCAGCCACCTCTTCAGGATGGAGACCGGAATCCTACCAGTGTCAATATCCGGCTGCCTGGAACTCCCACGGTGAGTGAGCTCCAGGCAGCAGTGAGCCAAAACCACAGCCCCCAGAGCACAGACAGAGAGGGCAAAATGGAACCCGGGAATAAGCAGCTGCTATGTTCTCCTAAGAGGGAGCTGTGAGAGGAGCAGCACAGAGCCTGCTCTCCACGGCCTGGGGCTACTTGGAATCAGCCCCTCGGAATTCCCAGGCAGCGTGGCGGTGGCAAGGCTCCTGCGGGTTGCTCCCAGTGGTGAGCAGTGAGGATTCATTTCAAGGGGATAGAGAGAGGCAATGCTGGAGGGGGCTGATGTGTTTGTGAGGGAGACTTGTGTGGCTGTGTGACTACACACACTGATTTAATTTGGCATGTGTGGGAATGTATTTTGTATCCCTATCCCCCACCCCAATGGCTCTGACTCCCTCAGCCACCACTGCCAGTCCTCTGATGCTGAGCTGCCAGGCAGTAACTAGGACTGTCAATGCTCTGGGCTTGTTCCCACTCTCATGCATCCACTCCTATCCCTACCTTCTCCTTGGCCCTCACCTGCTCCTCCTTTCAGCTTTGGCTTACACCCCGCTTTAAAATGGTTACCTGGCTATTCACCTGCATGCTGTTCCTGACAGTGAGTTTTCTCTAGGCTTCAGGCACCAACCTGCCCCCATAAACCCAATGCCTCCATGGATGGATACCCCAGACTCCAATCGTAGACTACACTCAGATTCCCAGCTATGACTTATGGCTGGGTTCCTGACAGTCACAACTCTATTCCCATTGTATCTCTCTCTTAAACTCAGCTCTGCTGTTATAGTCAGAGAAAGCTTGTCGGGGGCTTGGTAACTGGCAAGCTATGATCGCATACCATTATCCTTATAACCATCTCGTTATTAGCGTGTGCTTCCCTGTCTCTTGGTTGCATTCACCTACTGGGTCTTCTCTTATAGTTAGATTAGGAGTAGGAAACCTTCCCCTTCCACATTCCACTTTGAACATTAGTACAAACTCTTCGAACTGGACAGGAGTTCTTAAGGGGTGTACCCAAGTAGGTCAAGGAAGAGGAGGGTCTAGATCATACTTCTGCTAATCAATTCTATAGTACTACCAGGCGTCTGCAACACTTTACAGCGACAGATTTTCAGAGACCGGTCCCTGTCCAGTGGGTTTACAATCTAAGATGGACACAGATGAGGGGAACACACAAGGAAAGACAAACACGCACATATTCCCATTTTACAGATTGGGAACTGAGGCAAAGAGGTGTTGTGACTTGCCCAAGGTCACCCAGTGAGTTCATTGGGTGGGGTGAGATTTGAACCCTGGTCTCCCAGGTCCAGCACCTTATCCACTACACCACACTGGCTCTCATGGAGATCATGAAGTCGTAGGTCTGGAAGGTACCCCCTGCAGGATTTGCCATACCTAAACTTACCTGCACAGAAAAACCCACCAGCAAGAAACAGAACCTATGTAAAAACAAACAAAAAAACAAACCTGCCAGAAGTAGACATCAGGTGTGACCAGAGCATATCGATGCCTCAAGTAAGAGGAAACAATCTTATAAAAGAAAAATCTAGATTTTTAAAACGAGTGACTCACACCACACTGCAGGAGAAGGCAAAATTCCCTCAGAGTTATAGATCTAAGCCATGTCCTATCCTTGAGTGCATCTTCATTGCCTTCCCTGAGTTTAACCGTCCTTGGTTAAAGCCTGGGTTCAGGGGTCAGATTCAGGAATTGAAAAAGGACCAAATAAAAACAACCATGGAATGGCTTTAGAATGATTTCGCTCTTTGGAGCCTTGTTTGTGTGTCTGCTATGTTTAGACATACCTTTCAAAGAAGCTGAAAGTTTTAGGCACAGTTGCAATTCAAATAATAATTAGAGCCAAAATGCCTTTAACAAGGGAAGCAGCAGTGATCCAGTCTATTTTAGAAATTTGCATACTGTATACGGCACAGTCGTATCATTTCCAAAATACTTGTGTCACTTGCATATTGTGAAGTTAATTACAATAATTTTTGGGCAGCAGTGGCTGCCTGAAACTTAAATGCACAGCCACTGTTCATTAGAAAGAGGGCACTGCTGAAGCCCCGATTTTGAGGAAATCACTTGACCTGCATTTCTGAAAATTGAACCATGGCTGTAAGTTGTGAGGACCATCATATCCACAAAGTTTGAGAAAGATCCATTAGGAAAATAAAATGTTATAACTGCTTAAATGTTAATTGGTTATGGTCAAAATGCACACCATCCTCACATATTTGAATCATCAATATCTCCTCCCCCTGGATGAGTTGAGTGCCCAAACTTCACAGGCTTTGAGAATGAGATCAATAACAAGTGCTTTTGAAATATGATACTGATTGATGCAGCCAAAACCGAGTTATTAGTGATCAAAAAATCAGTTCTCCTAGTTTGCACATGCGCAGTAGAACAGCTGCCCACTGGCAAAACGCAGCACGGTTCTGCTGGCTCGCACATGCTCAGTAGAGCAGCTGCTGTCCTGCCTGGCTACCGGGTGTTGGGGCAGAATGTCCCTTACCCCGTGTCTGTCTCTCTGCAGGGACCTGCCGACCCGTGATCATCTTCCAGGACAGCGGGGTGTGTGTGTGTGTG
>QEPC01010024.1:272873-289076 GCA_003113815.1 Sphenodon punctatus
GCCTCCCGCCCCCGCACAACATCCCTGCCCCATACCACCTACCCAACCGACCCCCCCACAACATCCTGAGTCCAATCTGCTCCCGCCCCCCAAAAACATCCCAGTCCTGACCTGTACCCCATCATATCCCACAAAACCACTAAATTAACCACAAAAAAAGTAGCAGTTTAAAAAAACCTTAAATGCACAATACTTTTCTTAAAATCCAAAAATACCCAAAATTCAGTACAATTACAATTCAATTTATTTTTTTTACTGCATTAAGTCTGTGCTTGACATATATAGAAATTGTAGACACTTCATACAATACAGTGTTAACAATCTGAGTATACATGACATACAATTCGTTCAACAGAATGGAGTTGTGTACAAACAGTTTTAATGCACTGTTAAAAAATTGTTTGTTGTTGATTTATGATAATAAATTAAAGTTTAATAATGGAAAATGTGAAAGTTTAGTTTTTGATAAAAATGTATAAAAGTATGTATGGTAAGGAATTAAGTACATATATTACATTTATTTTGATGATAAAATATTGAATATTATTCAAATTGTGAATTAATTTCCATGTTTTTTGGCATTTATGTTTTGTTGCAATGTATGGAGTGGAAGGTTTTTTGAATTGTAATAGTACTGAATTTGGGGTATTTTTGGATTTTAAGAAAAGTATTGTGCATTTAAGGTTTTTTTAAACTGTTAAATTTTTTGTTTTGGTTAATCTCTTTAGCTTCAGTGTGACTCTGAGTCTTGCTCTCCTCATAACTGTTCTGTACTACTTTTCTTAGAGCCCATTGTCTTTTTTTCCAATGTAATTTATTTTTATAGTGAACTTTGCCAGGGGAACAATGTTCTCCGATCTGAGCTTCCATACACTCCCTCTACATTGTAAGGACAGTATTGTTTCAAAGAAAAGGCAGGAAAACATTGCCTGACCCTCCTCATGCTATTTCCTGTAATGCAGAGTATTGGGTAATCAGGGTTAGTTTCAGCAGAAATGCAAATGTAGGCCCTGATTCTGCCACAGGATCTGCTCCTGCAGCCTCCCATACAGCTCCATTATTTCAGTTGGAAATGTGAACTTGATTTGGCACTGGTGAGGCCTCACCTGGAATAGCGTGTTCATTTTGGGACAGCACACTTCAAGAAGGATGCTACAAAATGAAAAGGATCCAGAGGCGAACAGCAAAGATGATACTGTGGCTAGAACACAGGCTAGATGAGAAAAGACTGAAAGAAGGGAACATGTTTAACCTATAAAAAAGAAGACTAAGTGGTGGTGGAGCCATGACAACAGTTTTCAAATATCTGAAAGGATGCTGAACATTTGTCCTTAATTTCCACAGAAAATAGAACATGAGGGAATGGGCTTAAACTACAGCAAGGTAGATTTCAGTTGAATATTTTGGAGAAACTTGCAAATTGTAAGATCTGTGGAGCTTTGGAATGGGCTGCCAAGGGAGGTGGTGGAATCATCCTCCTTGGATTTTTTTGGCAAGCATCTCTCTGCAATTCTGTAGGGAGGAGGATCCTGCCTTGGAGCAGTAGTTGGACTAGATGGGTATTTTCAGATGTGACGGGAACGCTGCTAAGCACACTGAACCACAGTGGATTTGGTGTGGTGGCAGTGATCCCATGCACGTCTGTTTGCTCCCGACCAGATATTCACCACAGTGAACACCTAGCCGGGATAAAATTGACCATGGTTCTGGAGGTGAGGTCAGTCTCACCTCCAGAACTGTGGTTAGTTTGGCCACGATCTGGGATGGGGCTGGGAATGGCTGCGGGTAACGACTGTTACCCATCCCCATCCCACAATCAGGTTCCAACCACGGAACGGGATCGTCCACAGCAACCTGATTGGCTGCTGCACTTGTCCATCTCCCAGAGGGCGGACAGCCATGGAAGCACAGAGGGGGAGCTGCAGAGCTGAGCAGCCGCACATCGCGCCACACAGCCCCGTCCCCGCCGCAATTCCCTACTGCGATCAGGCCGACACGTCTAAATGATGACTGGCCTGATCACGGACCAGGATCCGGAACACATCCCGGTCCAGGTTTCAGCGTGTTGGGTCCAGAGGCCCAGCACGTCTGAAATTACCCGATGTTTCTTTCCAACCCTACAATTCTATAGTTCTATGAGGATGGCAATTCACTTTAAGTGTATTCCCATATGAATCAGAGACTTTTGACCTGAAACCTTGGGTGAACTCACAGGTAACTCTTTTGAACTCTGATGTCTGTGGGCCCCTAATCAGCCCCGGATGATCCCCTGATCGCTGTTGCATGTGAGTGAGACACTCTAATTTCCAGCCCTGATTTAAACTCTGATCTGACATTTAGATCTGATCTCTTTGTCAGATTCAAGTTTAGAGTGGGGCTGGAAATCAGTGTGTCTCACTCCCACTCAACAGCAATCAGGGGATCATGCAGGGCTGATTATAAAGCTTCTGGGGCCCCAAAGACATTGGCGTTTAGAAGAGTTACGTGTGCATTCACCTCTATTGGCAGATTATGGTTTTAAATCCTAGTTCTTATTTTGGCGACTGCTGAGCGAGTCCTGCTAGACTAGGAATGCTGAAGAAATCTTGATTGGCACAGCTTTCAGAGGAAAAGCTAGCACTTCTACCAGGGTGCTTTGAACTGCATTCCCACACCATGATCCAGTCTGAAAGCGTAGCAATGATACCCAAAGATATTCTTTGGACTTTGATATAGTCAGGTGCTTAACATATAAAGCATATGAATGGCCGCAATGGATGACCTTAAGTGTCAGCAGAACAGCCCTCTTGTAGCCAAGATGGTCCCATGAAAATGTGACCCATGCTAAGGGAATTTAATGACAAAACCATAAAAGTACTGTTTAGTCTGTGACACTAACTGAGAAGCATGAGGAAATAGTAAGACTTCCAATCTTGTCCAACTTTTACTTATAGGTGTATGTGCTCCATTCCCAATGAAGTCGATGAGGACAATGTGTCTTGAGTGCAGAGTTGATCCTTCTGTAGATGATGTAAAGGGGTTACAATGTGCAAACTGCAAGTTGTATGTGAAATGGCATTTTGATTGAAATTGGCATTTGAGAGCTTCTTACCAGAGGCCAGAAGCATATTGGAAAGATGCCCTAATTATAACACCAGAAGCATTGAATCTATTCTGTTTAAATCTTACCTGAAGACTTACATTCTCCTTCTTGCCTCTGGCTAGTAAATGTTCCTCACCTCTGGTGCTACTTAAATTTTAACTGTGAAGGATATTTCCATGCTTTGCAAAGTGATGATGGGATAGAGGGTTTTTTTGTGTTTTTTATTTTTTTTTATTAAAAGCACTATACTAAGTAAAGTTTATTGTACTGTAAAGTTAAATATTACAAACCATATGTTACTACTGGCTTAGTGCAAAAAATAAATAAATAAATATTATAAAAAGAATGCCCAAGTGAAAATCTAGTATCGAGAAAATGTTTTTTCCCCTGTAGATTTTTAAATACACCTTTTCCACATATTGGTCTCTGACATACCCAAAACAAGTGAAGGCACTGGTTCTATAACTTGCCTCATTTAGGTGCCTATCATTAGGGTTGCCAATGCCTCCCCTTTAATCCAGGATGCTTATGAAAAATACAAGGTGCAGGGCTGTATTGGTTCCAATGCATTTTTGCACCACGTGTTTTTCATAAGCATCCTGGATTAAAGGGGAGGCATGGCCACTCTACCTATAATGATCCTCGGTCTGATGTTTGCATGTCTCCACATAAACAGCACACGTGGGGTGAGGCCACATGAGACAGGGAGGGGAGCCTACCACACCTTAGGTAGCCATGCAATGCAGTGGCATGTGTGTCCAGGGCCTGCCAGATGTGCCCCCCCCCCGGGTGGGGTGAGCAGCTGGCTGCTCCGCAATGCGTCCTTGGGAAAATTCTGAGATCTGCAGCAGGACTGTGAGTGACTGATGCTGGTGACTGTGACCATGTCACGGCTGGGGGCGGGTTTTAGTCTGGCCGGGGGAGGGGGCGGGGCAGGACATGGTGTGTACTTGAGCATGCCCTCCCTTGCCGGGGTGGGGGGGTCCAAGAGGGGCTGGCCCACCAGGCTTCCCCACAACCATCTGATTGGCTCCCCACATTTCCACTGATTTGTGACAGTGGTGATTACCCACTGTGGGTCTGCATGGGAATCCAGCCAGGGGTGCTCATGTGGCCTCAGCAACGATCTTCACCATCTGTTAATTAAGCAGGGGTGAATCCTCCCTTGGGGCATCTGGGTAGATGCCTCCCAATGCCCCTCAGGATGCCCCGTTGCCCCAGCAAGTTTAGTCAGCTGGTGGCTACTTTCTGGCATGCTGCTGCCCTTGCCCCAGCCTTCCTGCGCAGGTCCTATGCACCGTGTGGCAGGGAGGATCTTTTAACTACCCCCCGCCCCCCCCCACACTCGGCTCCTGGTCACACCCCAGCACCAGTACACTCATTGACATTGGTGTATGGCCAGGATCCAACTGGGGAGTTTTGGTTAGAAGAGCCTCCCAATGCAGCACGCAGGACCTGCGCGGGGCGGGCTGGGTGGGGGGAGTCTCGTCTGGCTCTTTCCTTCAGGTGGTGGGACTGGGCTTGCTAGAGCCTCCCTGCACACCTACAGGACCTGTTGAAGGAGATGGGGGAATGCCACCTCCTCCACCCTCCCTCCCTCCTGCTCCCCTGGATAGTCCAGAGGGAGTCTAAGGGGAGACAACTCCCCAACCTTTCAGTGAACATGTTCCAGGCGGTGTCTTGGGGAAGCAGTGTTCTCTGGGAGATTGCTGGGGACTCCCAGGCTGGAGTCCTATGGAAGAACCCAGCCAATCCGAAAGGCCTTTAGGGCAGTTTAGGGCATCTTTTCAAGATGCCCTTGCCACCCCGATGGGAGTCTCAGGAGCTCTCTGTCTGCCTCCCCTCTTTTCCCAGGGGGCGAGGGGAGCAGAAGATTTGACCCAGTTTTCAGGCTGCTTCAGAGGACAACTGGATCCTTCCTTTGAAGAATATTTTTGTAACTTTTCTATTCTTTATTATTATGTTTTAATTTATTTTTATATTTTATTTTTTTCATGTATTTTTAATTTTATTTTGGATTTATTTTTTAGTGTTTGGGGTAATTTTGGTTGTCTGGGTATTTAAAATATATTATTGGATTTTATAAGTTTATTTTTTAGTGTTTTGGGTAATTTGGTTGTCTTGGTATTTTAAATATATTATTGGATTTTTTAAATCTTGGTTTGTGCATTGACTATATTTTAAAAAAAACATTTTTTTCTATGGCCCTAGGTCCGTTTCTTCGGACCCAGAGAGCGTTCTCCCTTCTGTCCAGTAGGAGGCAGCACTGACTTTCGACTGGGCATGCGTAGGGAGAGCGCGCCCTCGCTTCCCCAGTCGAAAGTCTGCCTCCGGACGGATAGGCAGTGCAGCACGGGGCTCCACTGCCCCACCGACTTTCGTGCCTCCCTCTCTCACGAGGGGGGGGGGGCTTTTGGCTACAAGCGGCGGCTTGGCCGCTCAACGAACAGAAAAAGAAAAAGAGAAAAGAATAGATGAAACCGCAAAAAAGCCTCTGCCGGAGCGGCGAGCTCGGCGGTTCCCTCGGCCCGGAGCCGACAGCCTGTACGGCCCGGGGGGCCAGTGAGTGGCGTGCGGCCCCTGCGGGGCACACACGACCCAGGAGCGAGGCGGCGATGCCGGAGACGGGGAAGGCCCGACGAGCGGCTCCCAGGCACGCCTCCGCTCAGAAGCCCAGCGCTGGGGCGAGCAGCGACGGCGCGAGGGACCAGCAGGCCCAGGCACCGGCCCCCGCTGCACTCGCGGAGGAGCCACGTGGCCAGGAGCGCGACGCGGGCGCTGAGGACATGGAGGGGGCAGAATCCTCTGCCCCCTCTCAAGTAAGAGGGGGGTCTGAAGAGTTTCAGAGGCTCCAGATGAGTGCTCTGCAAACAATGATGGGGGTGCTGGCCCGCATTGAAGCGAACCAGCTCAAGGCCCATAAAAGGAGGGCCCCTCCCCCCAAGGACACCTTTAAGGGAGCCTCTAGGCATGCCAGCAAGGGCAAGCAGAAGGCAGGCCCGCGAAAGGGGGTCACCAAGAAGGGCCCTTCCCTCCGCGATCTCCTGGGTTCCTCCTCTGGGAGTGAGCAGGACGCGGCCCCCTCGGAGGAGGGGGAGCTGGGGGAATCTTCCTCTGACCAGCTGGACACCCCTCTGCCCCCACCTCGCAAGAGACGCCGGGTGCAGTCCCCGCCGCGTCCGTCCTCATCCTCGGAGGACGTCGGCTCATTAGCGGAGGAGTATTCCTCGGCAGGGGACCAGCAGGAAGCCCCAGAATGGGAGGCTATTCTTAGTGAGGGCCACAAGGAAGTAGGCAGGGAGCTGCCCTCCGAGCAAGGCCCGAAGCTCCTTAAGAGAGCCCAGAGGGTGATGCGCATCACCCCCACGTCCCGTAAGACAGGGGAGTCCGATACCTCTTCTTCTGAGGAGGATTCTGATAGGGAGTACATCCCTAAGCTCTCCAAGGGGCGTAAAGGGGTGGTACTGGACAGGGCTTTTGAGCGACTTATCAGGGCCCAGTGGAGGCAACCCACTAAGGTGGCTAGGCTCTCCAAAACTCAACAGGCCCTCTATGGCTTTACTAAGCACAGCGACCCTATTTTTAAGACCCCTAGGGTGGATGCTGCAGCTGCTTCCCTAGCCCGCCAATCCGTTTTTCTATCCTCGGAGGACCTTCTACCGAAGGATCCTACCGATAAGGGTATCGAGATAGGCCTCCGTAAAAACTATGAGGCCCTGGCCAACACTTTACAGATGGCCGTCACAACAGCTTACACTTCGCGGGCCATAATGAAGTGGTTTAAGCTGTCTCACGACCCTGCCATTTCGGAAACCATGTCGCGCAAGCTGGCCGCGAACGTCACCCTCGCCCATGCATTTTTAATGGACGCGTCGGCTGACATGGTTACCTGGGCGGCTAGGGGAATGGCGGCTAACGTAGCAGCGCGCCGCCGCCTCTGGCTGCGGCCCTGGCGAGCGGATTCGCACGCCAAAAATCTTCTTGTGCACGGGAAGTTTAGGGGCGGTAAACTGTTCGGCCCAGCGCTAGATAAGGCCCTTACTCAAGCGTCGAGTAAGGATAAGAAAACCTCACTCCACCAGGTCCAACCCTTTAAGACCTTTTTTCGCCCCTTCCACAAACCCAATCAGGGCTACAAGCGGCCTTACTCGGCCTACCAACCCTGGTACAATCAGCAGCGAGGCAGGGGGCAGAGGGGGCGTGGGGCCAAACCAGGCAGGTCAGCAGCCCAGGCCAGCTCGTACAAGCGCCCGAGCTCCCCTGCCCGCAGGCAGGACTCCTGACTCCTGCAGTTCTTTCTCCCCCGACTCCAGGCGGTTGGGGGGAAGGCTCCTTTGCTTCGCGGAGCAATGGAGCAGAACGGTATCCGATGCCTGGGCCCTTCAAACTGTAACACGGGGGTACGCCATAGAGCTCACGGCCCAGCCCAAACCGTTTTTCCGCCTATCCCCCTGTTCCCGCATCCCCAGCAAACACCAGGCAATGCTATTAGAGCTGCACAGGCTCGAGACTATAGGGGCTATAGAAAGGGTGCCGGGCCACCAAAGGGGTCAGGGCCTGTACTCTCTTCTATTTCTCGTCTTAAAGAAAAGCGGAGAGTGGCGCGCGGTGCTGGACCTCAGGCGCCTGAACAGGTGTGTCAAGCGGCAGAAGTTCAAGATGGAGACGGTGTCGTCCATCTCCCTCGCCATCGCGCAACACGACTGGCTTTGCTCCATCGATTTGAAGGACGCGTACCTGCACGTCCCTATCCTGCCAGCCCACCGTCGCTGGCTCCGCTTTGCGTACCATGCCCAGCACTGGCAGTATCGCGCCCTGCCGTTCGGCCTCGCCTCCGCCCCGCGGACTTTTACGAAGGTCCTGGTCCCCCTAGTGGCAAATCTCCGACTGGAAGGCATCGCGATCTTCCCCTACCTCGACGATTTGTTGATTCGAGCACCATCCCGGGAGCTGGCCTCGCTACATCTCCAGCGCACCATTGTTTACCTCAACGAGCATGGGTTTCAGGTGAATCTGCCCAAGAGCCATATGGAGCCCACCCAGCAGCTCGAACACCTGGGTGTGATTTTCGACACCCGGCTCAACCGGATATTTATTCCGACAGCTCGTCAGGAAAAAATCAAGGGGCTCATAGCTCGCGTGAGGTCACGACCGCAAGCCTCCCTCCAGTCCTTGGCCTCCCTGCTCGGGTCCATGATCGCTTGCACTCGCCACCTGCAGTGGGCACGCTTTCATGCTCGCCCCCTCCAACGGCTTCTCCGTCCGTGGCAGATGGAAATCATAAACAGGGTCCCCAGGGCCTTACCTCTGCCGGGCACCGTCGTTCAATCCTTCCGGTGGTGGGAAGACCCAACCCGCTTTTTGGAGGGCGTACCCCTGATGGAGCCGACCAAGCTGGTTCTGACCACGGATGCCAGCCTGTCCGGGTGGGGGGCGCACGTCGGGTCCGACCGGGCCCAGGGGCGGTGGTCAGCGGGAGAGGCAGACCACAGCATAAACTGGCTGGAGTTGCGGGCCATTCGTCTCGCGTTGCTCAGCTTCCTGTCGATCCTGGAAGGCCGTCATGTAGTGGTGTTCACAGACAACACGAGCGCCATGGCCTATGTGAACCATCAGGGCGGATCGCGCTCAAAGGCCTTGCACAAGGAGGCGTCCCACATCATCAAGTGGGCAGAGCTACATCTGCAGTCCCTGTCAGCCCTCCACATCCAGGGATCGAGGAACGTCGAGGCGGACTGGTTGAGCCGGCAAGAATTGGAGCCGGGGGAATGGTCACTGAGCTCTGCCGCCTTCCAGCTGATCACAGAGACGTTCGGGCAGCCGACGCTGGATCTGTTCGCCTCCTCGGCGAATCGCAAGCTGGCACGCTTTTTCACCAGGCACCCCTGCCACGACGCGGAGGCCACCGATGCCCTCAGTCAAGTGTGGCCGCAAGGTCTCTTGTACGCCTTCCCTCCCTTCCCGCTCATCAGCCGGACCCTCCACAAATGCAAAGCACAGGGGGCCACGGTCATTCTGGTGGCACCATTTTGGCCTCGCCGGCCTTGGTTCCCGGACTTGCTCAGCCTCTCGCAGGGGCACAGCCTCACCCTTCCGGTCTCCCCCGACCTTCTGACACAGGGGCCCGTGGCCTACCACCAGCCGGAGTTCCTGAAGTTGACAGCCTGGCTGTTGAATCCTTAGCCCTGCAGCAGATGGGCTATTCCGACGCTGTCATTCGTACCTTGATAGCGGCCAGGAGAAAATCTACCAGGCGCATATATCAGTGCACCTGGAGGGTATTTGTGGGATGGTGCAGAGCTAGGAGGTTTTCCCCACTATCTCCTTCAATCCCTCAGGTGTTACAGTTCCTCCAGGAGGGTCTGGACAAAGGGCTCCGCCCTAACACACTGAGTAGGCAATTAGCGGCTATAGACAGTGTAGTAGGGGCATCCGGCAAGGACAGGGTTTCTCCCCATCCCCATGTCAGGCAATTCATAAGAGCAGCCAAACGACTCTCACCACCCGTGGTCCACAGGTTCCCTAATTGGAACTTGAACCTGGTGCTCAGGGCTCTTACGGGGCCACCGTTCGAGCCGTTACACCAGGTTTCCTTATTCTTTCTGTCTATCAAGGTGGCGTTCCTGATAGCGATTACCACGTCTAGGAGGGTTTCAGAGCTGGGGGCGCTGTCTATTGACCCGGCCCTCTGTTCCTTCAGGAAGGAGTCTGTGTTACTCCGCCTGGATCCGGCCTTCTTGCCCAAGGTCTCCTCCCCCTTCCATTTGGCACAGGACATAGTCCTGCCCTCATTCTGTCCCCGTCCGCGCCACCCGCTGGAAAAGCAGTGGCATTGCCTAGACGTACGTAGGGCCTTGAAAATTTATATGCTGAGGTCCGCTCCTTTTCGACGCTCATCTAGTCTCCTTGTGAGTTACCACCCACGCCACAGGGGAAAACGGGTATCTAAAACGGTCATAGCAGGCTGGATATCATCCTGCATTTCCGAAGCCTATAAGGCATCAGGGCTACAACCCCCTTGTCCAATTCTAGCACACTCCACTCGGAGTGCGGCCACCAATTCGGCATTTCGCTCCAGAGCCCCCTTAGCAGAAATTTGCAAGGCGGCTACCTGGAAAAGCCTCCATACCTTTACGAGGCATTATAAAATTGACACGCAGCAATCCGCAGAGGCCGCATTCGGTCGGCGGGTTCTCCAAGGGGTCATGGGTACTAGTCAAACTGGGCCCTCCCCTACCGAATAAACACGACTGCTTTGACACCTCCCTGGGTCCGAAGAAACGGACCTAGGGCCATAGAAAGGGCAATTGGGATTCTTACCGGTGAATTGCCCTTCTGTGGCCCTCCAGGGAGTTTATTCGGCCCGCCCGGGCTATATATTTAAGTTTGGTTCCCCTGAACGGGTAAGGGGGGTTCATCCCCTTCCAGGGGCCTTGGTTCAGTTAACCCCGAGGTTTCGGGAAAGGTTTTGTTATTATTTCAGCTCCAGTCCATCGGCTTGGATACTCCTGGGGAAGCGAGGGCGCGCTCTCCCTATGCATGCCCAGTCGAAAGTCAGTGCTGCCTCCTACTGGACGGAAGGGAGAACGCTCCCTGGGTCCGAATAAACTCCCTGGAGGGCCACAGAAGGGCAATTCACCGGTAAGAATCCCAATTGCCCTTTCTTAGATTTTAAAAATAATTTGTGTTTGTATGTAGTTTAGATATTGGATATTCGGAATGGCTATGATGTGCGTTGACTGAGTACATTGGTGGAGTCTCTTAGATGATGAGCCCCCCTAGGACAGGGACCTTGTCTATTTTCAACAGTTGTAAAGCATCATGTACATTGCTTGCACTATGTAGGTACTTAATAATAATAATTTTTAAAATTAAGAAATGTAAACACTTCACATACGTGTTTTTCACATAACCTTACATTGTCTTATAGTGTTGCACTTTCTTGTGATAGCGCCTTTGATTTTTGTCCCTCTTCCTGTGTAATTTGATGCTTAAGAAAGTTGAACTTTGAATGTTTAAATTGGTTGGCTCGGATATTTTGGAATCCCAGGCAAAATATAGAAGTTTTTTCAAATAATTTATTTGGTGACAAAATTGTTTGGTGACTGACACAGCTGATTTTGCATGCGTCCTTGTGTGGTTTTGGTGTTTTTGAAGGAATAAACAGCCACATTAGTCACTTTGAACTTTGCCCCCACTTTACTTTGGATTTGGGTTCTTAAGGATTTTTCCATGTATTTTTTTCTCTTGTTCACTGGTCTTGGAGCTTTTGACTTGTAGGAAGGACTGAAATTGCTATATCAGATGTGGGGAATCTTTTCCCTCCCAGGGACCAATTGCAGCACTTATGGTGTGCATTTTAGGATTCCACATAATCCTGTTGGTGTTTCCTGAATTTTCCATGCATTTTGGTGTCTTCCTTGAATGCCACATAGTGCTTCCACAGAGTGCCATGATGTCACAGCACTCCAGTGTGTCAGAGCCACGTCAGGAAAGGGACAAGGAGAATACTTTAACTTTTTCTGATATATCCCTGCCTTACATGCAGTGATTTGAGATTATGGTGTTCTATGGTGGCAGAGTCTCTTGACCACAAGGAGCCTGACTGGTTTGGTCCCATCAAACTCTGTTCAGTCTGCAGGGCTCTAGTCTGTCATGCCACTCCAGCAGATGCTCCACAGTAACCATCCACAAGGCCACTGTATTGTTTCTTCACAAGATGCCTACATAAAACACAAGAATGTTAAATTGGTTTGCTGAGACCACTTTCTATCAAGTAAGCTACTGCTTGAACTCTGTGTCCACCTGATGGCTCTTATGTTATACTTAGATTGTAAGCTCTTTGTACTAAAAAAACCAAACCCCATCTGGACTCACTTGATTTTGAGTACTAGCCAAGACCACAAAATCATAAAACTTATCAATAGTAGATATAATAAATGTTCCCATACATGGTCTTTATTGGTTCAAAATATTCTAAAACTTTTATAACTGTGTGATACAAAAGTAATTCTGTAAAATAAATATCTTCATAAAAGCCAACATGTTTCAAAATATTTACTGCTGCATGCCCTCTCCTGAATTGTGCATGCCTCCTCAACCTCTGTAAAACTATATGCAGCATTTATCGTGTGGCGTTCAGGATTTCACATAATCCTGTTGGGTTTTTGCAGCATTTCCCATGCATTTTAGTTGTGGCCTATACTGCCTGTGTATTTCAGATACTGTAATGTTTGCTTGAATTGCACCTTAAGTAAGGGACTGGACATTTCTGTAATCTGGGCTAGCTGTTATGGTACTTCTGTTTTCTCTGCTATGGTACTCCTGCCATTGAACACACTGCCTGCTGGTGGCTATTGGAGACAGGTCCCTTCCCAGTGGGCTTACAGTTCTAGAAGGGCAAGGGTGAGGGGACACAGGGAGAGACAGATACACGTACATTCCCATTTTTTTTACAGATGGGGAACTAAGGCTGTAAAATTCCATATTGATTTCAAAATTCTGGTTGGCCCTGCTTACCATTGGCTTGACCTCATCTACCGTTGGCTTGGCCCTGACCCCTGCTGGGCCTACTCACTACATCACCAGCCATTGTAATTAAGGGACCAATTCTAACTGCTCCCGCTACAGGTTTATTAGGGAGCAAAGTGGTCAGGGTCTGCAATGAGCAGGGTGGGACCTAGACCTTATGGGGTTCAAAGTGGCAGCCAGAATGAGTGGAGAGGGGACAGGGAGATTGCTCAAGTACAGTGACCAATGTTGCTGCTGCTGATTTGGGACTCTGCTCCTTCTGTCCTCTTTGCATAGGGAAGGGTATGGAAAATACAGGACAGTCTGGAAGCGGCAGCTGGTAGCCCTGTTCAGCAGGGACAGTGATTTCTTCTTCCCACTTCCCCTCAGGATTCTGGAAAGGAACAGGGCAGTAAGGGGATAGAGAACTGTCTTGATTTAAGGTTAGCCCCAGCCTGGAGTTCACAAGAGCACTGGGGTGCAATCCAACTCCCATTAAAATCAATGGTAGCTTAACTTCAGTTGGAACTGGACTGTGCCCTTACTAGCCGATGCATATTTGGATTTTTGTCAGTCCACTTAGGGATCGTGGCCTTATAGATTTAATAAGTTACCAGACCCCAAAACTGCTTTAGGACTGTTGTCAATGAATAGCAGGCATGGGGGCTAGAAGTTGTGCATGGGAAGGGAGGAAGCACAGGAGTTTGGCAGTGACATGAGAGTGCACATTGCTTACAAAGCAGCTGTACAGAGTGCAGTTGAATGCAGTGCCTCAGGCCATCCTGAGTCATGTTGCCTGCATCTGTCCTGCTCAGGCAGAACGGCTCCATCAGCCTCCTCATCTCTGTAGCTTCTTGCCACCTCCCACGGTGAGCTTCTGGCAACAGAAACCTGAGCTTTTTTAGCTAATCTGTATTTAAAATTTTGCTTAACCAGATGGAGCCATCTGTGCTGCCTTAAACCTTGCACATCAGTGGGAGAGATCTGGGTGTCAAGCAGTGTAGCATTTGGCCCCAAGGGTCAGCCCCAAATCATTTTAAATTCCTGGAATGTGGGGAGTCAGGAGGTGAAGGGGGGGCAGTTTAAAGGAAATCCCAGCTAACTTTTAATTAATTAATGAATTAATTAATTATATAATAATTTATAACCCGCTCCCTCCTGCTCACAATAGTAGCTCGGGGCAGCTCACAACAAAATAAAAAAAAATATAAACAGTTCACTAATTAAAATCAAATACATAAAATTTAAAAGCTTATTAAAGTTTATTAAAAGAGTGGAACCAACCCCCCCCAACCCCAACCCTCCCACCCTACCCATCTTCCTCCCCAAAGGCCTGGCGGAACAGCCAGGTCTTACACTGTCTATGGAAAGAGGAGCATTCTGGAGCTAAGCGGGCCTCAGTCGGGAAGGAATTCCACAGCCTAGGAGCAGCCACCGAGAACGCCCTCCCCATCATCGCCACTCGGGAAACCGGGGGACTTCGAGTCAGGCATCCCCTGCCGACCACAGGGGCATGAGACGGTCCCACAGGTAAGTGGGACCCAGGCTGTTTAGGGCTTTATAGGTCAACACCAACACCTTTAATAGGGCCCGGAAGACAATAGGCAGCCAGTGCAGAGAACGGAGCACTGGTATAATATGTTTGTGATGACCCGTTCCCATAAGGAGGCGGGCCGCCGCATTCTGCAAGAGCTGCAGCCTCTGGACCATCACCAAGGGTAGCCACACATAGTGTGTTGCAGTAGTCCAGTCTAGAGGTGATGAAGGCATGGATGATGGTGGCCAGGTCAGAGTCTGAAACATATGGCTGCAGTCATTCCACCAAATGTAACTGGTGTGAGGCGCTCCTTGCCACAGCCACTACCTGGAAATCCAGGCAGAGCTGCAAATCGAGAACCACCCCCAGACTATGAACCTGAGTGGCTAAAGGGGGGAAAACCCCATCAACTATGGGGGCCACAATTTCCTCAACCCTACCCAGCAACATCAACTCCGTCTTGTCGGGATTCAGCTTCAGATGGCTCACCCTCATCCAATCCCCCACAGCTGCCAGACACTGGGTAAGCACCAAGACTGCCGAGTCTGGGGGTGTCTTTAGACATAACAAAGATTGGGTATCAAAACCCCTTAAGCACATGTTTGGCCGTTATGTGTGAGCACCATAACAATCCCAACACCAATTTGGCCACCTGTTCAACACGCGATGTGAACAGCATTGCATCACAAGGACCGTTTGTGTTTTCTGGCTGAACACGTGGCCAACATTGTGTCAAATGATATCACGTGGTGTGTTAGCAAGTACAACACAGAGAACAAGGTGGCAGTGCTTGCATGCTGAGATTGGGTGGCGAGCAAAACACCAATTTGCCCCAAGATGGGCTGTGTGTCTAAGCAGTGTCACATGGAGAATGCAGGGCCAAACCGGTGTTCATATCAAGGTCAAAACACACATTCAGACACCTGTTGACTTTATGTCTAAAGACACCCTTGGTCTGCCGAAAAAGAGAGGTAAAACTATGTATCATCGGCGTACTGATGATAACGTACACCGAACCCCCTCACGACCTTGCCCAAAGGCTGTATATACACGTTGAACAGGAGAGGGGACAGAATAGGACCCTGTGGGTCTCCACACATGAGACATTTGAGGGAGCAGAGGAACACTCCCCAAGCACCACCTGCTGAGTTCTCCTGGCCAGGAAACAGCAGAACCATTCAAGAACAATTCCGCCCAGCCCGGTTCTGCAGACAAGCCACTAACATCTCATGGTCAATGGTGTCAAATGCTGCCGACAGATCTAATAAGGTCAAAAGAGAAGATTTTCCCTGATCCAATTCATTACGCAGGTCATCGACCAAAGCCACAAGTGCAGTCTCCGTGCCAAACCCAGGGTGAAAGCTGGACTGCGAAGGATCAAGAAAACTGACCCGATTCAGATGCCCCTGAAGCTGCAGAGCCACTACCAATTCAATAACCTTCCCTAAAAAGGGATTTAAACAACACCTATAGATACATTTTGCAATAGAAGTTCTTTATCTGCTTGTCTGTGTGTCACTAGCTAATGCATAAGCAAAGCAAAATATCACACAAGCATTATCTTCCATCATTTAAGATCTGTCATAGAGCCCTGCTTGGGCTGAAAAGTCAGGCCTGAGTCCAGTTCAAGATCACTGGGACTGACCCAAGCCCAGGACCAGTGAAGCAGGACTTGGCAACAGAGTCGATGTAAGGTTTAAAGGAAAGGTGAGTGTTGAAGACAAAGCCCAAGCTACGGGCCTGGGGAATGGGACAGATGGTGACCCCATCGATAAGGATGGACAGGGGAGAGGAAGGGTAGGGAGGAAAGATAAGGAGTTCAGTCTTAGCCATGTTAAGCTTGAGCTGACGTTGGGACATCCAGGTGGAGATATCAGAGAGACAGTTGATGAGGCGAGCTTGGAAAGAAGGGGAGAGAGAGGGGGTGGTGAGATAGAATCGAGTGTCATCAGCGTAGAGGTGATATTGGAAGCCGTGGGAGGCAATGAGTTTGCCAAGGGACAGGGTGTAGATAGAGAAGAGGAGAGGGTCCAGGACAGAGCCTTGGGGAACCCCAACTGAGAGGGAGAGGGAG